>JAQBSW010002531.1:0-101439 GCA_029291075.1 Eudiplozoon nipponicum | reverse complement strand
CCTTGATTATCATAATTGTTATCACCACCCGCGCAACCAATTTTCGTTTAATTTAGTAGCTTTGTTCAGAAAAACAATGATTTTTTTAATTAAGAGGGTTTATTATCTAATTTAAATTAAATACGTAGGTGTTGACTTGTACGAAATTGCATTCTTTTTAAAATATCCTATGACCATCTCACGGTTGAAGCCACTGCTGAACAAGAGGAAGGGTCGAAGGTCGCAACTGGCGATTGTGTTGAGAGAATCACCGAGGGCGACTTTGGGATTAAAGACACGAAAGAAATAAGAAATGGTACAGCGGAAATGGAGAATGGAACTTGTGCTAATGGGGCTTTGTCGATAAATCAAAATGGAGCAGAGAATCTCGCAAAGGATTTTGCACCAAGAAGAAAAGTCACGGCAATACACACAGCCAGAGAGGGAGAGCGAATAAAGCCAACCGCATTCCTGCAAGATCTGGTAGCCGGTCGATCACGCAGGGACATGGAAAAGGAGGAAGATATGGTAAATCAGATGAATGGCCAAGTTATTAATTATCAATTTAATATAAAATTAATTAAAATAGTTTAAATCTAAATTAGGGAAATCACATTCTTCGAGTTAATTATTTCTTTTATAAAACGAGTCACACTTTGCTAAGATATACTTTTGCAACAGCAAAATCTTGAAAAGTAAAATATGTAACTTAACCATCCTTCGTTTTCTGTTAAAGTAACGGAATTTCACATAGAAGTATTAATTTAATGCATTACCATTTTTACAAATAGTTGTTATACAAATTAGTTAAAAAAAGCACGTCGATAAGCTCGGTTAACTTTATTTTTCTTTGCGCTTCTGACTATTTGAAAAGAGAATATTAAAGAAATTTTACTGTTTCCATTTTGGCAATTTGGTCCGAAAATATTTAAATGGTAGTTCCAGGTACGCCAAATGGTTTTAATTCCTTCCATCATTTTGTATGTCCGTCAAGGCTTAAATTAGTTGTCGTTCGGATGGATAAATAAGTCTGTTATTATGACGGCCTTTTGTTGCGCTAAACGATACGAAGTATAAAATTTTCTGCTTAAAATGAATACTGTTATCTCGCGTCGAGATTGTAAAATAATCTACATTATTGTGAAAATTAATTAGAATATTATAATTCAGATTGTGTTGCATTGACGTTAAAATTATTAAGTAGGCAATCCACGTGGAGTTCTCGTTTGAACCAGAAGCCATTTTTATAATATTACTTACAGATTCTTTACTTTAATCAAAATTGCGATCTTGATATAAATATCTGACCGATTAAGTACATACATCTGTCAGTATAAACTTAAAATTGTATAATGTTGAAAAGGCAATTCATCCAGTAGACCGGTTTCGACCTTATGGGGAACTCATCACGTACTGGCCAGAATTTGCCGCGGATAGGGCTCGAACCTGGGCACGTCTGCTACGGAATCTGGTGATATACCCACAGAGCCATCGGTGTACTGGATGATTGGCATTTTCAAAATTATACAATTCTTAGTTTATAATGACAAATATCTGTACCCAATGGGTCAGGTGTTTATATCAAGGTCGCAATATTGATTATAGTAATTTTTATCACTGTCCGCGCAACCAATGTTCGTTTAATTACAGATTATTTGTTGCACATAACAATAATATATGAAATTTATATTAGGTTATGCGCACCTAGTAAAAAAAGTTAAAATAGGACGAGATGTTATAAGATGTATAGGTTCTTAATATTATATTTTCTGTTTATGCTGATTTGACATATCTCTCGGATACTAACTGATCTAATTTCGTACTAGATATGCAATAGTTTATATAAAATGAATTTTATTATCTAAGGAATGTAATTACCTAGATTATTAACAACTCCATGAAACAGTACCGGGATATAGCGGAATTGGCTAAATGCAAGTCTAAATTTCTGTAAACTGTATCCTACTTAGTCCACGAAAGTAAAATATAGAACTCATAGAAATCAAAAAAGCATTTCATAAGAAATGTTGCGCTAGCAGCTGAACAAAATCTGTCTATTGAGTTTTGCCAATAAAAATATACTTTACTTTCCTGGAACAAACATTTAAAGTTTAAATGCTATTCAGTAAAATTTTAACTATTAAGACCTATATTTGTGTAATATTTATTATAAGCTTTTGACCAGAACCCTTCAAACTTAATGTTGATTATTTGAAATTTTAGAGGCATCTGGAAATGGCGAAAGAATCATTATGGAACATTGATTTGGAGGAATTCAGACGTGTAAGATTTCTAAAATTTTTATTACAAATATTTTCAAAAGTTAACAAAAGTTAATCATCAAATGACCGCTTTCTTCCTTATTGGAAACTTGTCAAGTACTTGCCAAAATAAACGCAAACGGGATTCTAACTGCTGATATGTTTAAGCGCATTTAAATGTTACTTTTCAATACATGCTGTTCTGCACATTTAAATGATTTCAGATGTGAAGCCTAATCAACTAAAGTAGATTTAAGCCAGTTTTTATTATCCTTTCTTCTATGTTATAATTTGGCTGTTTGTTCAAATAGATATTCAAATGCTGCCTAAAAATGGTTAATGCTTTCATTACGAGAATGATTTCAATAATTTAGGCACATCGATAGCGCATTAAAGCGATTACTGATGATTTCGCCAACAATTTTGAAGGAAGACAAACAATAATTTTGAAGAAATTACAAAATGATATATAACATGGACTTGTGTGAGATGTAGTTTCGGATCACATTGATAACCGTGGTCTTAACTTATCACAAGTGCAAAATGATCGGATTACAATGGAGAGATTATCGATGGCTGGAAATTATGGAATTTATCCGCCAGAGAAAGGCAACTTTGATTTTGAGGCAGCATTTGAATTGCCATTTGAACAAACAGCCGACTTAGAACATACAATCGTTGATTTTAAAAACTGGTTTAACGTTAATTTAGTTAATCACTCTTCACATCTGAAATCAATCAAATGCGCAGAACAGCATGCATGCACTTAAAGGTATAAGCAGACATGCAAGTAAAAAAGTACTACGCGCTGATAATGGCTGATATAATGGACAAATTTGACTTCGTACAAAAGATGGAAAACGTGTTTAATTACAATACAAAATTCACGCGTCTGGACGATAAATCAGATGAAATAGACAAAGTGGACCGCGAAGTTATAAATGACATTAAGATCTTGACAAATGCCGATTTAATTAATGAGGCCACTGCGCAAAAACTCAAGCTAGTTAGACCATATACACCAACAGTGTACGGATTACAGAAACCAAACAAAAACGGTTGTCTAATAAGGCCAATTTTATCAATGGTCAATTTTCCGGTCTACTGGACGAATTGCCTTTTCTACACTATACAATTCTGAGTTTATACTGACATATGTAAGTAATTAATGTGTTAGGTGTTTATATCAAGACCGCAACCTTGATTATAATAATTGTTATCACCACCCGCGCAACCAATGTTCGTTTAATTATATAAATGTTTATTTCAATACCACTTTCCCATGTAATGTGTTGTCTGTTCAGTAATGGCAGATTGGGCATGGTTAGTTGGAACTTTGGGTCTAAATGGATGCCATATGAGCTCCACCTAAAGGAAAAATTGACTAACCAAGTTACATTAGTTAGTATATAACTGAAAATTGTGTGCAGTGTAGTGTGCGGCAGGATAGCTCAGTGGTTAGAGCACCAGATTCCGAAGCAGACGTACCCAGGTTCTAGTCCTGTCCGCGGCAAATTCTGGCCAGTACATGATGAGTTCCCAATAAGGGCGAAACCGGTCTACTGGATGAATTGCCTTTTCTACACTATACAATTCTTAGTTTATACTGACATATGTAAGTAATTAATGGGTCAGGTGTTTATATCAAGACCGCAACCTTAATTATAATAATTGTTATCACCACCCGCGCAACCAATGTTCTTTTAATTAAACAATTTCATTTATCAGTTCAGCCACAGTCAGTTAATTGTGCATAACACATCGGAAAATCGCAATTCTGTGACTTTACTTCTTGAAAAACATAAAAAGTCCATCTGGCTCAGTGTATTCTGCCTATATTTAGCTCATGCAGGGGCTTCCACTTCTTTAGCGGAAGAATAAATAAATAAATTTTGGACGTGATCTAAACATATTTTTGCAAATTCTCTTAACCAATTTGCGAGCTTGAAGTAAACACCAATCCCGTTGTATTTAACCAGTCGTCGAACAACGTAGCAATACTACCACCAGTCGCACGCACTGACGCGTTTTTATCTTCCATGATCATTATCAGAGTACGACGGCAAACTGACTAGCGAAAGGTCAGACCGCGTTGCATAGATGTGGAAAGCGGAATTAAATATGCGGCTCTCACCTCTAGTAGTCTCGCATACATTGTACTTTACTGGAAATTTCGACTATACAATTTCTATGCAATCACGAACATTAACTGATTGCAGCTTTCGCCACAAATTAATATATAGGCAATACAATTAAACAGTAATTGTTACCACCACCCGCGCAATCAATTATTGTTTTGTTGTATTGCCTATATTTTTGCCAATTGTCTTAGATTTTCCGTGAATGTGGGCACATGAATGCGAAGCTGTGTGCATCCCTCAGTTATGGACTATCCGTTTGGAATGTATATTTTTCATTATTTCATGATGCCACCAATTTCTGATGTGTTGTGCAACTGGTTAAATAAAACTGGGTTGGTGAATATCGCAAGTTTGCAAACATGATTTGTAAAATTAGTATCTATGATTATACTTTACCATTATAATTACACGATATTTTATTTATGCAAATATCTTTTCCATTTTTAAAAGGTACAACCACGTGGGGAGCTTTACTTAGACTTGGCGTTCCCAGAGAACGTCCAGGATAACTGTCGATTTACATTACCTTTAAATATACAAGAACTACGCGGTAAGTCAAAAGCGTTCAGAATAATTAAAACTTTGATTTGTTAAAACCAGTCGATCCGCGTAATTAGTTTCATCCTGCATTATATGAAATCTATAATAATCAAGGCATTTGGATCCGTTAACTATTTTCCTTCTTTGTTAGCAATAACCATTTCCAAAAGAAAACTTTAGTATTCGCTAATTAGTTGTTTATGGTATTAAATCGTCCGGCTAAAATTCACACCAGATCTTATAATGTAGACTGCGAAGCCATTTTTCAGCTTGCCTCTCAATTATTTGTTAAATAACATTATATATTGAATGTGCTCGGCAATTAGTAAAACAAATTATAACAATAATTATTAATTCATTATTTCCTGATGCTTATCTTCAGTCTGCAGTACACGCTTGCACCCTACACTGTTTTGTCGAATCCCTCCTTCGTGAAAACTGCCTGGCGTATACATTAACCTTAAAGCGAGCCGTTTGCGGTCTAGATTACAAGAGTAGCCCCTGCAAAATAAACAAGTGACGCGTTGAATTATAATACTGTGGTAAGCAGTGCCTTAAAAGTGAGTAATTTTTATGAAAGGCAAGATCCTGGCACAATTCTCCTGATGGTCCTACTAACTAATCGTCTCATTGTCAAATAAGGGAAATGTATTTTTTTTAGTGAATGCAAAATACAAGCATTGAAAAGTAATTTTAGGCTTTAACAAAACTATCTGAAAAAATATTTGCGAATTCTAGTTAATTTAAAAATTTTATTTGCAATTTTTGGTTGCGTATTTCGAAAGGAATATCAAGATATGTTTAGTTAACATTAAAAAAATATGCGCGAATATATGTTAACTTGAACGGCGTGTTCAAGATTTATTATAATCAAGGTTGCGGTTTTGATATAAACACCTGACCCCTTAATTACTTACATATGTCAGTATAAACTAAGAATTGTATAGTGTAGAAAAGGCAATTCTTCCAGAAGACTGGTTTCGTCCTTATTGGGAACTCATCATGTACTGGCCAGAATTTGCCGCGGACAGGACTCGAACCTGGGCAAATCTGCTTCGGAATCTGGTGCTCTAACCACTGAGCCATCCTGCCGCACACTACACTACACACAATTTTCAGTTATATACTAATTAATGTAACTTGGTTAGTCTATTTTTCCTTTAGGTGGAGCTCATCCGGCATCCATTTAGACCCAAAGTTCCAACTAACCTTCCCCAATCTTTCATTACTGAACAGACACCACACTATATGGGGAAGTGGTATTTAAATGAACATTTATATAAATAAAAGAACATTGGTTGCGCGGATGGTGATAACAATTATTATAATCAAGGTTGCGGTCTTGATATAAACACCTGACCCATTAATTACTTACATATGTCTGTATAAACTAAGAATTGTATAGTGTAGAAAAGGCAATTCCATCCAGTAGACTGGTTTCGTCCTTATTGGGAACTCATCAAGTACTGGCCAGAATTTGCCGCGGACAGGACTTGAACTCAAATGTCTGTTTCTCTGGAATCTGGTGCTCTAACCAGTGAGCCATCCTGCCGCACACTACACTACACTAATTTTTCAGTTATATACTAATTAATGTAACTTGGTTAGTCTATTTTTCCTTGTCCGCGGCAAATTCTGGCCAGTAAATGATGAGTTCCCAATAAGGACGAAACCGGTCTACTGGATGAATTGCCTTTAGTACACTATACAATTCTTAGTTTATACTGAAATATTTAAGTAATTAATGGGTCAAGAGTTTATATCAAGACCGTAACCCTGGTTATTATAATTGTTATCACCACCTGCGCAACCAATGTTCGTTTAATTATGTGTTCAAGATTTGTTTACACATATAAAACAGTGTTATTTAAGTCGTTGAACAGAATTCTCATCGTTTCCAAATTCGCGCAGATTTTTGCGAATAATTTCATGTGATTCGTACGTCTAACTATTTATAAGTTAAAGCGGCATTAAAACGCACATTTAGTGCAGCTAAACTACGAGTGTTATTTAGGGTAACACACTTGCCTTTACAAGCAATCAAAGTGAAGCAGCCGTTAATGTCGTTGTCAAATATTATTTACCAATATACATGCGCAAGTTGTTGATCAACTTTCGTTGACCGATCGACCAGACGGTTAGTTACTCGAATGAGGGAACATTGTAACTTAGACGCCTGTTTTAAATCTAATTGTGAATACACATCTGCAATTGCGCAACACATTGTCGAAACATCGCACGCATGTTCTCCAGACGTAGCATTCAAAATAATTACTAAATGCAAAAACAAAAGGAAGCTAGCCACATACGAAGCCTTATGGATAAACAAATTGCAGCCGGATTTATGCAAGCAGAAGAAGCATGTTCAGGCATTGAACTTGAACTGGATGTGACGCACGCAATTGATTGGTTCCTTTTTTGACACTCTCCTTATATTTACATATTTCTATCTTGTTTTGCCTTCCAATTTATATATAAATATATGTTCATTTGTAGATACTTGATGAGATAATGAGAAAGAAGCGTTTCTTGTATCTGATAAAATTTCATTTTGTTTTTGCACATAGGAAGAGCACAATGAATTATAAGTTTTTACTTTGCCCAGATATTTTCATGGAAAAAAGTGAATTCAATTAATATTTTCATATAATTTGGCAATAACCAAAAAGAGCAAAGAATCATCGACACTTAAAAAGCCCAATCTTAACAATTTGATCGCACGTTAAGGCAATGCATAAACAGCTGCGTAATACAATTAAACAATAATTGATTGCGCGGGTGGTGGTAACAATGCTTTAAATCAAGTTTGCGGGCTTGAAGTAAACACCAACCCCATTGTATTTAACCAGTCTACGAACAACATAACAAAACTACCGCCAGCTGCAACGCACTGACGCGTTTCGACCTTCCATGATCATCATCAGAGTACGACGGCAAACTGACTATCGAGGATCAAACCGCATTGAATATATATGGAAATCAAATTTAGATATGCGGCTCTCACCTCTAGCAGTCTTGCATACATTGAACTTGACTGGAAATGTCGGCTGCACAATTTCTATGCAGTCACGAACATTAACTATTTTGCAGCTTTCGCCACATATACATATATAGACAATACAATTAAACAATAATTGATTGCGCGGGTGGTGGTAACAATGCTTTAAATCAAGTTTGCGGGCTTGAAGTAAACACCAACCCCATTGTATTTAACCAGTCTACGAACAACATAACAAAACTACCGCCAGCTGCAACGCACTGACGCGTTTCGACCTTCCATGATCATCATCAGAGTACGACGGCAAACTGACTATCGAGGATCAAACCGCATTGAATATATATGGAAATCAAATTTAGATATGCGGCTCTCACCTCTAGCAGTCTTGCATACATTGAACTTGACTGGAAATGTCGGCTGCACAATTTCTATGCAGTCACGAACATTAACTATTTTGCAGCTTTCGCCACATATACATATATAGACAATACAATTAAACAATAATTGATTGCGCTGGTGGTGGTAACAATGCTTTAAATCAAGTTTGCGGGCTTGAAGTAAACACCAACCCCATTGTATTTAACCAGTCTACGAACAACATAACAAAACTACCGCCAGCCGCAACGCACTGACGCGTTTCGACCTTCCATGATCATCATCAGAGTACGACGGCAAACTGACTATCGAGGATCAAACCGCATTGAATATATATGGAAATCAAATTTAGATATGCGGCTCTCACCTCTAGCAGTCTTGCATACATTGAACTTGACTGGAAATGTCGGCTGCACAATTTCTATGCAATCACGAACATTAACTATTTTGCAGCTTTCGCCACATATACATATATAGACAATACAATTAAACAATAATTGATTGCGCGGGTGGTGGTAACAATGCTTTAAATCAAGTTTGCGGGCTTGAAGTAAACACCAACCCCATTGTATTTAACCAGTCTACGAACAACATAACAAAACTACCGCCAGCTGCAACGCACTGACGCGTTTCGACCTTCCATGATCATCATCAGAGTACGACGGCAAACTGACTATCGAGGATCAAACCGCATTGAATATATATGGAAATCAAATTTAGATATGCGGCTCTCACCTCTAGCAGTCTTGCATACATTGAACTTGACTGGAAATGTCGGCTGCACAATTTCTATGCAGTCACGAACATTAACTATTTTGCAGCTTTCGCCACATATACATATATAGACAATACAATTAAACAATAATTGATTGCGCGGGTGGTGGTAACAATGCTTTAAATCAAGTTTGCGGGCTTGAAGTAAACACCAACCCCATTGTATTTAACCAGTCTACGAACAACATAACAAAACTACCGCCAGCTGCAACGCACTGACGCGTTTCGACCTTCCATGATCATCATCAGAGTACGACGGCAAACTGACTATCGAGGATCAAACCGCATTGAATATATATGGAAATCAAATTTAGATATGCGGCTCTCACCTCTAGCAGTCTTGCATACATTGAACTTGACTGGAAATGTCGGCTGCACAATTTCTATGCAGTCACGAACATTAACTATTTGCAGCTTTCGCCACATATACATATATAGACAATACAATTAAACAATAATTGATTGCGCGGGTGGTGGTAACAATGCTTTAAATCAAGTTTGCGGGCTTGAAGTAAACACCAACCCCATTGTATTTAACCAGTCTACGAACAACATAAAAAAACTACCGCCAGCTGCAACGCACTGACGCGTTTCGACCTTCCATGATCATCATTCATCATCAGAGTACGACGGCAAACTGACTATCGAGGATCAAACCGCATTGAATATATATGGAAATCAAATTTAGATATGCGGCTCTCACCTCTAGCAGTCTTGCATACATTGAACTTGACTGGAAATGTCGGCTGCACAATTTCTATGCAGTCACGAACATTAACTATTTTGCAGCTTTCGCCACATATACATATATAGACAATACAATTAAACAATAATTGATTGCGCGGGTGGTGGTAACAATGCTTTAAATCAAGTTTGCGGGCTTGAAGTAAACACCAACCCCATTGTATTTAACCAGTCTACGAACAACATAACAAAACTACCGCCAGCTGCAACGCACTGACGCGTTTCGACCTTCCATGATCATCATCAGAGTACGACGGCAAACTGACTATCGAGGATCAAACCGCATTGAATATATATGGAAATCAAATTTAGATATGCGGCTCTCACCTCTAGCAGTCTTGCATACATTGAACTTGACTGGAAATGTCGGCTGCACAACTTCTATGCAGTCACGAACATTAACTATTTTGCAGCTTTCGCCACATATACATATATAGACAATACAATTAAACAATAATTGATTGAGGGTGGTGGTAACAATGCTTTAAATCAAGTTTGCGGGGCTTGAAGTAAACACCAACCCCATTGTATTTAACCAGTCTACGAACAACATAACAAAACTACTGCCAGCTGCAACGCACTGACGCGTTTCGACCTTCCATGATCATCATCAGAGTACGACGGCAAACTGACTATCGAGGATCAAACCGCATTGAATATATATGGAAATCAAATTTAGATATGCGGCTCTCACCTCTAGCAGTCTTGCATACATTGAACTTGACTGGAAATGTCGGCTGCACAATTTCTATGCAGTCACGAACATTAACTATTTTGCAGCTTTCGCCACATATACATATATAGACAATACAATTAAACAATAATTGATTGCGCGGGTGGTGGTAACAATGCTTTAAATCAAGTTTGCGGGCTTGAAGTAAACACCAACCCCATTGTATTTAACCAGTCTACGAACAACATAACAAAACTACCGCCAGCTGCAACGCACTGACGCGTTTCGACCTTCCATGATCATCATCAGAGTACGACGGCAAACTGACTATCGAGGATCAAACCGCATTGAATATATATGGAAATCAAATTTAGATATGCGGCTCTCACCTCTAGCAGTCTTGCATACATTGAACTTGACTGGAAATGTCGGCTGCACAATTTCTATGCAGTCACGAACATTAACTATTTTGCAGCTTTCGCCACATATACATATATAGACAATACAATTAAACAATAATTGATTGCGCGGGTGGTGGTAACAATGCTTTAAATCAAGTTTGCGGGCTTGAAGTAAACACCAACCCCATTGTATTTAACCAGTCTACGAACAACATAACAAAACTACCGCCAGCTGCAACGCACTGACGCGTTTCGACCTTCCATGATCATCATCAGAGTACGACGGCGGCAAACTGACTATCGAGGATCAAACCGCATTGAATATATATGGAAATCAAATTTAGATATGCGGCTCTCACCTCTAGCAGTCTTGCATACATTGAACTTGACTGGAAATGTCGGCTGCACAATTTCTATGCAGTCACGAACATTAACTATTTTGCAGCTTTCGCCACATATACATATATAGACAATACAATTAAACAATAATTGATTGCGCGGGTGGTGGTAACAATGCTTTAAATCAAGTTTGCGGGCTTGAAGTAAACACCAACCCCATTGTATTTAACCAGTCTACGAACAACATAACAAAACTACCGCCAGCTGCAACGCACTGACGCGTTTCGACCTTCCATGATCATCATCAGAGTACGACGGCAAACTGACCGTATCGAGGATCAAACCGCATTGAATATATATGAAATCAAATTTAGATATGCGGCTCTCACCTCTAGCAGTCTTGCATACATTGAACTTGACTGTGTCGGCTGCACAACTTCTATGCAGTCACGAACATTAACTATTTTGCAGCTTTCGCCACATATACATATATAGACAATACAATTAAACAATAATTGATTGCGCGGGTGGTGGTAACAATGCTTTAAATCAAGTTTGCGGGCTTGAAGTAAACACCAACCCCATTGTATTTAACCAGTCTACGAACAACATAACAAAACTACCGCCAGCTGCAACGCACTGACGCGTTTCGACCTTCCATGATCATCATCAGAGTACGACGGCAAACTGACTATCGAGGATCAAACCGCATTGAATATATATGGAAATCAAATTTAGATATGCGGCTCTCACCTCTAGCAGTCTTGCATACATTGAACTTGACTGGAAATGTCGGCTGCACAATTTCTATGCAGTCACGAACATTAACTATTTTGCAGCTTTCGCCACATATACATATATAGACAATACAATTAAACAATAATTGATTGCGCGGGTGGTGGTAACAATGCTTTAAATCAAGTTTGCGGGCTTGAAGTAAACACCAACCCCATTGTATTTAGCCAGTCTACGAACAACATAACAAAACTACCGCCAGCTGCAACGCACTGACGCGTTTCGACCTTCCATGATCATCATCAGAGTACGACGGCAAACTGACTATCGAGGATCAAACCGCATTGAATATGATATGGAAATCAAATTAGATATGCGGCTCTCACCTCTAGCAGTCTTGCATACATTGAACTTGACTGGAAATGTCGGCTGCACAATTTCTATGCAGTCACGAACATTAACTATTTGCAGCTTTCGCCACATATACATATATAGACAATACAATTAAACAATAATTGATTGCGCGGGTGGTGGTAACAATGCTTTAAATCAAGTTTGCGGGCTTGAAGTAAACACCAACCCCATTGTATTTAACCAGTCTACGAACAACATAACAAAACTACCGCCAGCTGCAACGCACTGACGCGTTTCGACCTTCCATGATCATCATCAGAGTACGACGGCAAACTGACTATCGAGGATCAAACCGCATTGAATATATATGGAAATCAAATTTAGATATGCGGCTCTCACCTCTAGCAGTCTTGCATACATTGAACTTGACTGGAAATGTCGGCTGCACAATTTCTATGCAGTCACGAACATTAACTTTTGCAGCTTTCGCCACATATACATATATAGACAATACAATTAAACAATAATTGATTGCGCGGGTGGTGGTAACAATGCTTTAAATCAAGTTTGCGGGCTTGAAGTAAACACCAACCCATTGTATTTAACCAGTCTACGAACAACATAACAAAACTACCGCCAGCTGCAACGCACTGACGCGTTTCGACCTTCCATGATCATCATCAGAGTACGACGGCAAACTGACTATCGAGGATCAAACCGCATTGAATATATATGGAAATCAAATTTAGATATGCGGCTCTCACCTCTAGCAGTCTTGCATACATTGAACTTGACTGGAAATGTCGGCCGCGGGTGGTGGTAACAATGCTTTAAATCAAGTTTGCGAGCTTGAAGTAAACACCAACCCCATTGTATTTAACCAGTCTACGAACAACATAACAAAACTACCGCCAGCTGCAACGCACTGACGCGTTTCGACCTTCCATGATCATCATCAGAGTACGACGGCAAACTGACTATCGAGGATCAAACCGCATTGAATATATATGGAAATCAAATTTAGATATGCGGCTCTCACCTCTAGCAGTCTTGCATACATTGAACTTGACTGGAAATGTCGGCTGCACAATTTCTATGCAGTCACGAACATTAACTGTTTGCAGCTTTCGCCACATATACATATATAGACAATACAATTAAACAATAATTGATTGCGCGGGTGGTGGTAACAATGCTTTAAATCAAGTTTGCGGGCTTGAAGTAAACACCAACCCCATTGTATTTAACCAGTCTACGAACAACATAACAAAACTACCGCCAGCTGCAACGCACTGACGCGTTTCGACCTTCCATGATCATCATCAGAGTACGACGGCAAACTGACTATCGAGGATCAAACCGCATTGAATATATATGGAAATCAAATTTAGATATGCGGCTCTCACCTCTAGCAGTCTTGCATACATTGAACTTGACTGGAAATGTCGGCTGCACAATTTCTATGCAGTCACGAACATTAACTTTTTGCAGCTTTCGCCACATATACATATATAGACAATACAATTAAACAATAATTGATTGCGCGGGTGGTGGTAACAATGCTTTAAATCAAGTTTGCGGGCTTGAAGTAAACACCAACCCCATTGTATTTAACCAGTCTACGAACAACATAACAAAACTACCGCCAGCTGCAACGCACTGACGCGTTTCGACCTTCCATGATCATCATCAGAGTACGACGGCAAACTGACTATCGAGGATCAAACCGCATTGAATATATATGGAAATCAAATTTAGATATGCGGCTCTCACCTCTAGCAGTCTTGCATACATTGAACTTGACTGGAAATGTCGGCTGCACAATTTCTATGCAGTCACGAACATTAACTTTTTGCAGCTTTCGCCACATATACATATATAGACAATACAATTAAACAATAATTGATTGCGCGGGTGGTGGTAACAATGCTTTAAATCAAGTTTGCGGGCTTGAAGTAAACACCAACCCCATTGTATTTAACCAGTCTACGAACAACATAACAAAACTACCGCCAGCTGCAACGCACTGACGCGTTTCGACCTTCCATGATCATCATCAGAGTACGACGGCAAACTGACTATCGAGGATCAAACCGCATTGAATATATATGGAAATCAAATTTAGATATGCGGCTCTCACCTCTAGCAGTCTTGCATACATTGAACTTGACTGGAAATGTCGGCTGCACAATTTCTATGCAGTCACGAACATTAACTGTTTGCAGCTTTCGCCACATATACATATATAGACAATACAATTTAACAATAATTGATTGCGCGGGTGGTGGTAACAATGCTTTAAATCAAGTTTGCGGGCTTGAAGTAAACACCAACCCCATTGTATTTAACCAGTCTACGAACAACATAACAAAACTACCGCCAGCTGCAACGCACTGACGCGTTTCGACCTTCCATGATCATCATCAGAGTACGACGGCAAACTGACTATCGAGGATCAAACCGCATTGAATATATATGGAAATCAAATTTAGATATGCGGCTCTCACCTCTAGCAGTCTTGCATACATTGAACTTGACTGGAAATGTCGGCTGCACAATTTCTATGCAGTCACGAACATTAACTGTTTGCAGCTTTCGCCACATATACATATATAGACAATACAATTTAACAATAATTGATTGCGCGGGTGGTGGTAACAATGCTTTAAATCAAGTTTGCGGGCTTGAAGTAAACACCAACCCCATTGTATTTAACCAGTCTACGAACAACATAACAAAACTACCGCCAGCTGCAACGCACTGACGCGTTTCGACCTTCCATGATCATCATCAGAGTACGACGGCAAACTGACTATCGAGGATCAAACCGCATTGAATATATATGGAAATCAAATTTAGATATGCGGCTCTCACCTCTAGCAGTCTTGCATACATTGAACTTGACTGGAAATGTCGGCTGCACAATTTCTATGCAGTCACGAACATTAACTTTTTGCAGCTTTCGCCACATATACATATATAGACAATACAATTAAACAATAATTGATTGCGCGGGTGGTGGTAACAATGCTTTAAATCAAGTTTGCGAGCTTGAAGTAAACACCAACCCCATTGTATTTAACCAGTCTACGAACAACATAACAAAACTACCGCCAGCTGCAACGCACTGACGCGTTTCGACCTTCCATGATCATCATCAGAGTACGACGGCAAACTGACTATCGAGGATCAAACCGCATTGAATATATATGGAAATCAAATTTAGATATGCGGCTCTCACCTCTAGCAGTCTTGCATACATTGAACTTGACTGGAAATGTCGGCTGCACAATTTCTATGCAGTCACGAACATTAACTTTTTGCAGCTTTCGCCACATATACATATATAGACAATACAATTTAACAATAATTGATTGCGCGGGTGGTGGTAACAATGCTTTAAATCAAGTTTGCGAGCTTGAAGTAAACACCAACCCAACATAACAAAACTACCGCCAGCTGCAACGCACTGACGCGTTTCGACCTTCCATGATCATCATCAGAGTACGACGGCAAACTGACTATCGAGGATCAAACCGCATTGAATATATATGGAAATCAAATTTAGATATGCGGCTCTCACCTCTAGCAGTCTTGCATACATTGAACTTGACTGGAAATGTCGGCTGCACAATTTCTATGCAGTCACGAACATTAACTATTTTGCAGCTTTCGCCACATATACATATATAGACAATACAATTTAACAATAATTGATTGCGCGGGTGGTGGTAACAATGCTTTAAATCAAGTTTGCGGGCTTGAAGTAAACACCAACCCCATTGTATTTAACCAGTCTACGAACAACATAACAAAACTACCGCCAGCTGCAACGCACTGACGCGTTTCGACCTTCCATGATCATCATCAGAGTACGACGGCAAACTGACTATCGAGGATCAAACCGCATTGAATATATATGGAAATCAAATTTAGATATGCGGCTCTCACCTCTAGCAGTCTTGCATACATTGAACTTGACTGGAAATGTCGGCTGCACAATTTCTATGCAGTCACGAACATTAACTTTTTGCAGCTTTCGCCACATATACATATATAGACAATACAATTAAACAATAATTGATTGCGCGGGTGGTGGTAACAATGCTTTAAATCAAGTTTGCGGCTTGAAGTAAACACCAACCCCATTGTATTTAACCAGTCTACGAACAACATAACAAAACTACCGCCAGCTGCAACGCACTGACGCGTTTCGACCTTCCATGATCATCAATCATCAGAGTACGACGGCAAACTGACTATCGAGGATCAAACCGCATTGAATATATATGGAAATCAAATTTAGATATGCGGCTCTCACCTCTAGCAGTCTTGCATACATTGAACTTGACTGGAAATGTCGGCTGCACAATTTCTATGCAGTCACGAACATTAACTTTTTGCAGCCTTCGCCACATATACATATATAGACAATACAATTAAACAATAATTGATTGCGCGGGTGGTGGTAACAATGCTTTAAATCAAGTTTGCGAGCTTGAAGTAAACACCAACCCCATTGTATTTAACCAGTCTACGAACAACATAACAAAACTACCGCCAGCTGCAACGCACTGACGCGTTTCGACCTTCCATGATCATCATCAGAGTACGACGGCAAACTGACTATCGAGGATCAAACCGCATTGAATATATATGGAAATCAAATTTAGATATGCGGCTCTCACCTCTAGCAGTCTTGCATACATTGAACTTGACTGGAAATGTCAATATATAAAGTAGTCAATGAACATTAATCATTTGAAGTTGCCACATTTTATATATATATAGATACAATTCAAAACAATTGATTGTGTGTTGTGAAAATAATGTTTTCAACAAAGTTTGTAATTATAAATAACAACCATTGTATTTAACCAGTTCCATGAACAACATAACAAAATCACCACAGCGCAGAACGAACCGACGCGTTTCGATCATCATCAGAGTATGACGGCAACTGATATCGAGGATCAAACCGCATTGAATATATATAAAATCGTAGATATGTGGCCTCACCTTCTAAAGTAGTCTTGCATACATTGAACTTTGACTGGAAATGGTCGGCTGCCGCACAACTTCTTATGCAAAACAATGAACATTAATTATTTGCAGCTTTCGCCACATATACATTATAAAAAGATAATAGCGAATAAAAAAATAATTAGACAGTGGCGGCGGTGAAAATAAATGCCAAATTAGCCGCGGCTTGAAGTAAATGACCAACCATTTAACCAGTTCAATGACAGTTTTGCAAATGTACTGACGCAAGTTCGACCTTCCATGATCATCATCAGAGTACAGACGGCAACTGACTATCGAGGATCAAACCGCATTGAATATATATGGAAATCAAATTTAGATATGCGTAGTCTTCACCTCTGTGCGTTCTGCATACATTGAACTTGACTGGAAATGTAATGGCTGCAACAACTTCTATGCAGTCGCGAACATTAACTATTTTGCAGCCGCCACATATACATATGGTCAATACAATTAAACAATAATTGATTGCGCGGGTGGTGGTAACAATGCTTTAAATCAAGTTTGCGGGCTTGAAGTAAACACCAACCCCATTGTATTTAACCAGTCTACGAACAACATAACAAAACTACCGCCAGCTGCAACGCACTGACGCGTTTCGACCTTCCATGATCATCATCAGAGTACGACGGGCAAACTGACTATCGAGGATCAAACCGCATTGAATATATATGGAAATCAAATTTAGATATGCGGCTCTCACCTCTAGCAGTCTTGCATACATTGAACTGGACTGGAAATACGTAACAGGGTGGTGAAAACAATAAAGCAACAGCTGCGGGCTTGCACACCAACCCCATTGGGTAGAAGTTTTAAATTACGAACACCCATAAACGCGCACTGACGCCGCGTTTCGAGTCTTCCATGATTCATCATCAGAAATATTGTTCGACTATCGAGGGACAAAACTGCATTAAGATATATGGGAAATAAATTTAGATTCAGCAGTTTTGCATTGAACTGACTGGTATTGCACAACTTCTATGCAGTCACGGCGGTTTTTTTGTAGTTTTCGCCACATTATAAGAATTTTTTTAAGTATAGGACAATACAATTAAATAATATTGATTGTGGGTGGTGTAATCACGCTTTAAATTAAGTTTGCGGGCTTGAAGTAACACTCACCCCACAGTTTAACCAGCAAACACAAAAATTCGCCAACGCACTGATGCGTTTCGTCACATGAATCAATGTAGAGGTGACGGCAAACTGATCGAGGACAACCGCATTGAATATATATGGAAATCAAATTTAGATATAAAAATTTAAAAAGTCTTGCATACATTGAACTTGACTCGGGTCGGCCGCACAGGCTTTGGCGCAGTCACGAACATTGTTTTTGTAGCTTTCGCCAATATTAAATATATATAGACAATACAATTGATTGCGGGTGGTGTAAATCACGCTTAAATCAAGCCTGTGGCTTGAAGTGCAACACCAACCCCATTGTATTTAACCAGTCTCGAACAACATAAAAATTACAGTTTTCGCCACCTTCCATGAATCATCATTTTTATCACAGTACGACGGTACACATCATCGAGGATCAAACCGCACTGGAATATGCGGGAAATCAGTAGATATGCGGGCTCTTCTCTTTGGGGCAGTCTTTGTATAAATATTGAATTTTTCGATACCAGCCGGTTGCACAATGCAGTTCACGAACATTATCTATTTTAGCTTTCGCCACATATACATATATAGAATAAACAATTGACAGCGGGGTGGTGAAGTGGGTCAATGTTTCGCCCCGTGCTTGCGGGCTTGAAAACACCAACCCCATTGCGCCAACATAACAAAATCACGCCAACGCTTTCCATGATCAATTACCAGAAAAGATGGCAAACTGACTATCGAAACCGCATTGAATATAGGAAATCAAATTTAGCTGTGTGGTTTCCGTCTTGCATACATTGAATCTCGGGATTGAATGACGCAATATTGAGTCACAACATTAACTATTTCGCAAGCTGCCACATATATAGACAATAGCAATTAAACAATAATTGATTGCGCGGGAGGTGGAAAATACGCTTTAAATCAAGTTTGTGGGCTTGCAACACACCCCAATACAACCAGTCTACGAACAATCATGGGTCAAAACTAATGCCAGCTGCAACGCACTGAAAAGGTTTTCGATTTTTTCATGAGTCATCATCATCACAACTGATTATCGATCAAATCGCACAATATATATGGAAACAAATTTAGATATGGCTCATTTTGCTTTTGCATATCAACTTGACTCAAATACTGCACAATTTCTATGTAGTCGTCGAACATTAACTATTTTTGTAGCTTTTCGCCACATATGTTATAGACAATAATTAAACAATAATTGATTGCGAGGGTGGTGGAAAATGTCTTTAAATCGTTTTTTTCTGTGTTTGAAAACACACACAAAATTTTTGGTTGTATTTTCTAACTATTGTCTGTTTGAACAATTGATAAAAGAAAACTATCGTAGTTCAAGCTGCAGGGGTCTCAAAACCGATGCGTAGCTTTGACCTTCCATCATCATCAGAAGTAATGACACGGCGGGACAAACCGCTCGGGGCATGGAAATCAAATTTAGATATGCGGCTCACCTTCTAAAGCGTCTTGCATACATTGAATGGTTGCAGTCACCTTCTATGCAGTCACGAACATTAACTATTTGCAGCTTTCGCCACATACATATATAGACAATACAATTAAAACAATAATTGATTGCGCGGGTGGTGGTAACAATGCTTTAAATCAAGTTTGCGGGCTTGAAGTAAACACCAACCCCATTGTATTTAACCAGTCTACGAACAACATAACAAAACTACCGCCAGCTGCAACGCACTGACGCGTTTCGACCTTCCATGATCATCATCAGAGTACGACGGCAAACTGACTATCGAGTATCAAACCGCATTGAATATATATGGAAATCAAATTTAGATATGCGGCTCTCACCTCTAGCAGTTAAATACAATGGGGTTGGTGTTTACTTCAAGCTCGCAAACTTGATTTAAAGCATTGTTACCACCACCCGCGCAATCAATTATTGTTAAATTGTATTGTCTATATATGTATATGTGGCGAAAGCTGCAAACAATTAATGTTCGTGACTGCATAGAAATTGTGCAGCCGACATTTCCAGTCAAGTTCAATGTATGCAAGACTGCTAGAGGTGAGAGCCGCATATCTAAATTTGATTTCCATATATATTCAATGCGGTTTGATGCTCGATAGTCAGTTTGCCGTCGTACTCTGATGATGATCATGGAAGGTCGAAACGCGTCAGTGCGTTGCAGCTGGCGGTAGTTTTCCTCTGTTCGACGACTGGTTAAATACAATGGGGTTGGTGTTTACTTCAAGCACGCAAACTTGATTTAAAGAATTGTTACCACCACCCGCGCAATCAATTATTGTTTAAATTGTATTGCCTATATATGTATATATGGCGAAAGCTGCAAACAGTTAATGTTCGTGACTGCATAGAAATTGTGCAGCCGACATTTCAGTCAAGTTCAATGTATGCAAGACTGCTAGAGGTGAGAGCCGCATATCTAAATTTGATTTCCATATATATTCAATGCGGTTTGATACTCGATAGTCAGTTTGCCGTCGTACTCTGATGATGATCATGGAAGGTCGAAACGCGTCAGTGCGTTGCAGCTGGCGGTAGTTTTGTTATGTTGTTCGTAGACTGGTTAAATACAATGGGGTTGGTGTTTACTTCAAGCTCGCAAACTTGATTTAAAGCATTGTTACCACCACCCGCGCAATCAATTATTGTTTAATTGTATTGTCTATATATGTATATGTGGCGAAAGCTGCAAACAATTAATGTTCGTGTCTGCATAGAAATTGTGCAGCCGACATTTCCAGTCAAGTTCAATGTATGCAAGACTGCTAGAGGTGAGAGCCGCATATCTAAATTTGATTTCCATATATATTCAATGCGGTTTGATCCTCGATAGTCAGTTTGCCGTCGTACTCTGATGATGATCATGGAAGGTCGAAACGCGTCAGTGCGTTGCAGCTGGCGGTAGTTTTGTTATGTTGTTCGTAGACTGGTTAAATACAATGGGGTTGGTGTTTACTTCAAGCTCGCAAACTTGATTTAAAGCATTGTTACCACCACCCGCGCAATCAATTATTGTTTAATTGTATTGTCCATATATGTATATGTGGCGAAAGCTGCAAACAATTAATGTTCGTGTCTGCATAGAAATTGTGCAGCCGACATTTCCAGTCAAGTTCAACGTATGCAAGACTGCTAGAGGTGAGAGCCGCATATCTAAATATCTAAATTTGATTTCCATATATATTCAATGCGGTTTGATCCTCGATAGTCAGTTTGCCGTCGTACTCTGATGATGATCATGGAAGGTCGAAACGCGTCAGTGCGTTGCAGCTGGCGGTAGTTTTGTTATGTTGTTCGTAGACTGGTTAAATACAATGGGGTTGGTGTTTACTTCAAGCCCGCAAACTTGATTTAAAGCATTGTTACCACCACCCGCGCAATCAATTATTGTTTAATTGTATTGTCTATATATGTATATGTGGCGAAAGCTGCAAAATAGTTAATGTTCGTGACTGCATAGAAATTGTGCAGCCGACATTTCCAGTCAAGTTCAATGTATGCAAGACTGCTAGAGGTGAGAGCCGCATATCTAAATTTGATTTCCATATATATTCAATGCGGTTTGATCCTCGATAGTCAGTTTGCCGTCGTACTCTGATGATGATCATGGAAGGTCGAAACGCGTCAGTGCGTTGCAGCTGGCGGTAGTTTTGTTATGTTGTTCGTAGACTGGTTAAATACAATGGGGTTGGTGTTTACTTCAAGCCCGCAAACTTGATTTAAAGCATTGTTACCACCACCCGCGCAATCAATTATTGTTTAATTGTATTGTCTATATATGTATATGTGGCGAAAGCTGCAAAATAGTTAATGTTCGTGACTGCATAGAAATTGTGCAGCCGACATTTCCAGTCAAGTTCAATGTATGCAAGACTGCTAGAGGTGAGAGCCGCATATCTAAATTTGATTTCCATATATATTCAATGCGGTTTGATCCTCGATAGTCAGTTTGCCGTCGTACTCTGATGATGATCATGGAAGGTCGAAACGCGTCAGTGCGTTGCAGCTGGCGGTAGTTTTGTTATGTTGTTCGTAGACTGGTTAAATACAATGGGGTTGGTGTTTACTTCAAGCCCGCAAACTTGATTTAAAGCATTGTTACCACCACCCGCGCAATCAATTATTGTTTAATTGTATTGTCTATATATGTATATGTGGCGAAAGCTGCAAAATAGTTAATGTTCGTGACTGCATAGAAATTGTGCAGCCGACATTTCCAGTCAAGTTCAATGTATGCAAGACTGCTAGAGGTGAGAGCCGCATATCTAAATTTGATTTCCATATATATTCAATGCGGTTTGATCCTCGATAGTCAGTTTGCCGTCGTACTCTGATGATGATCATGGAAGGTCGAAACGCGTCAGTGCGTTGCAGCTGGCGGTAGTTTTGTTATGTTGTTCGTAGACTGGTTAAATACAATGGGGTTGGTGTTTACTTCAAGCCCGCAAACTTGATTTAAAGCATTGTTACCACCACCCGCGCAATCAATTATTGTTTAATTGTATTGTCTATATATGTATATGTGGCGAAAGCTGCAAAATAGTTAATGTTCGTGACTGCATAGAAATTGTGCAGCCGACATTTCCAGTCAAGTTCAATGTATGCAAGACTGCTAGAGGTGAGAGCCGCATATCTAAATTTGATTTCCATATATATTCAATGCGGTTTGATCCTCGATAGTCAGTTTGCCGTCGTACTCTGATGATGATCATGGAAGGTCGAAACGCGTCAGTGCGTTGCAGCTGGCGGTAGTTTTGTTATGTTGTTCGTAGACTGGTTAAATACAATGGGGTTGGTGTTTACTTCAAGCCCGCAAACTTGATTTAAAGCATTGTTACCACCACCCGCGCAATCAATTATTGTTTAATTGTATTGTCTATATATGTATATGTGGCGAAAGCTGCAAAATAGTTAATGTTCGTGACTGCATAGAAATTGTGCAGCCGACATTTCCAGTCAAGTTCAATGTATGCAAGACTGCTAGAGGTGAGAGCCGCATATCTAAATTTGATTTCCATATATATTCAATGCGGTTTGATCCTCGATAGTCAGTTTGCCGTCGTACTCTGATGATGATCATGGAAGGTCGAAACGCGTCAGTGCGTTGCAGCTGGCGGTAGTTTTGTTATGTTGTTCGTAGACTGGTTAAATACAATGGGGTTGGTGTTTACTTCAAGCCCGCAAACTTGATTTAAAGCATTGTTACCACCACCCGCGCAATCAATTATTGTTTAATTGTATTGTCTATATATGTATATGTGGCGAAAGCTGCAAAATAGTTAATGTTCGTGACTGCATAGAAATTGTGCAGCCGACATTTCCAGTCAAGTTCAATGTATGCAAGACTGCTAGAGGTGAGAGCCGCATATCTAAATTTGATTTCCATATATATTCAATGCGGTTTGATCCTCGATAGTCAGTTTGCCGTCGTACTCTGATGATGATCATGGAAGGTCGAAACGCGTCAGTGCGTTGCAGCTGGCGGTAGTTTTGTTATGTTGTTCGTAGACTGGTTAAATACAATGGGGTTGAATGGGGTTGGTGTTTACTTCAAGCCCGCAAACTTGATTTAAAGCATTGTTACCACCACCCGCGCAATCAATTATTGTTTAATTGTATTGTCTATATATGTATATGTGGCGAAAGCTGCAAAATAGTTAATGTTCGTGACTGCATAGAAATTGTGCAGCCGACATTTCCAGTCAAGTTCAATGTATGCAAGACTGCTAGAGGTGAGAGCCGCATATCTAAATTTGATTTCCATATATATTCAATGCGGTTTGATCCTCGATAGTCAGTTTGCCGTCGTACTCTGATGATGATCATGGAAGGTCGAAACGCGTCAGTGCGTTGCAGCTGGCGGTAGTTTTGTTATGTTGTTCGTAGACTGGTTAAATACAATGGGGTTGGTGTTTACTTCAAGCCCGCAAACTTGATTTAAAGCTGCGTAATATGCTAGTTGGGACAATAAACTAAGCTAGGATTGGCTGCAGTACACATTCAGAAGTGTAATACAACAAACTGTCCAGGTAAGAATGCAGTTTATCCCATAAATTGCGAATCCATTAAATGTAAACACACAGGATCAGTTTGTGTGAATTCTTGCATAAACGTTCATGTGATATACAAATCTAAAATGTTTTGAGCTGTAAAAATACATTTCTTTTTATATTTTAGTAGTCTAGCCTAATTTCACATTGACAAAAGGAAATACTCATGCTTACAAGAATACACGCGCGCATAATTCGTCTCATTATATCCAGTAAATGTACAGTTTTATAGTTCATTCAGCTGAGGAAAGAGTATGTTATAATCGACAACTTTGGAAAGTTGTGAAGGTTTATCCTTTTCGTTTTGAAATACCCCACAAAAATGCATTCGTTCCAAGTGGTACTTTTTGAAACCATGCGTTCGGCAATTGCTGAAACATAAACGCCTTTGCTACGTTTGTCCTGTATAAGCTGTTCTTCGATTTGTATCTTCGGTAATGGGCGGATATTACACTCTGAGGAGTAGTTGCATGTTAAATATAGTAAACAAAAGCGCGATGATTTATTTTAAACATTTTAACATTGATTGCGATATTTAGTTGCGCACTTCTTGCCATGGTCATTTACATACGATCCAATGTATTTTGGTAAGTATTTCCTTCAGGTGGTCATTTTTCTTAAACAGTCTTTTTTCATTTGTTTAAATAACTATGAACATGATTGCGAACTTGCGATTTTGACGGGAACTAATTGTGGCTAGAGATTGCGATTGAAAGATGTGATTGACATTCAAAGATTATTTGTTTATAAAGGATTATTATTATAATCAAGGTTGCGGTCTTGATATAAACACCTGACCCATTAATTACTTACATATGTCAGTATAAACTAAGAATTGTATAGTGTAGAAAAGGCAATTCATCCAGTAGACCGGTTTCGTCCTTATTGGGAACTCATCAAGTACTGGCCAGAATTTGCCGCGGACAGGATACGAACCTGGGCACGTCTGCTTCGGAATCTGGTGCTCTAACCACTGAGCTATCCTGCCGCACACTACACTACACACAATTTTTAGTTATATACTAACTAATGTAACTTGGTTAGTCAATTTTTCCTTTAGGTGGAGCTCATATGGCATCCATTTAGACCCAAAGTTCCAACTAACCATGCCCAATCTGTCATTACTGAACAGACACCACATTACATGGGGAAGTGGTATTGAAATGAACATTTATATAATTAAACGAACATTGGTTGCGCGGGTGGTGATAACAATTATTATAATCAAGGTTGCGGTCTTGATATAAACATTTCCCCATGTAATGTGGTGTCTGTTCGGTAATGACAGATTGGGCATGGTTAGTTGGAACTTTGGGTCTAAATGGATGCCATATGAGTTCCCACCTAAAGGAAAAATTGATTAACCAAGTTACATTAGTTAGTATATAACTGAAAATTGTGTGTAGTGTAGTGTGCGGCAGGATAGCTCAGTGGTTAGAGCACCAGATTCCGAGGCAGACGTGCCCAGGTTCGTATCCTGTCCGCGGCAAATTCTGGCCAGTACTTGATGAGTTCCCACAAGGACGAAACCGGTCTACTGGATGAATTGCCTTTTCTACACTATACAATTCTTAGTTTATACTGAAAAATGT
The DNA here is from genome assembly GCA_029291075.1 of Eudiplozoon nipponicum. NCBI lineage: Eukaryota > Metazoa > Platyhelminthes > Monogenea > Mazocraeidea > Diplozoidae > Eudiplozoon > Eudiplozoon nipponicum. The sequence goes on along the minus strand of JAQBSW010002531.1, from coordinate 75,320 downwards.
AAGTAATTAATGGGTCAGGTGTTTATATCAAGACCGCAACCTTGATTATAATAAATGTTATCACCACCCGCGCAACCAATGTTCGTTTAATTATAAAGGATTATATTTGCAATAAATTATTGATTGTGCTAACATGAAAAAACTATGTTCATATAGACATTGTTCAGTCGAGCAACGCCAAAGTATACCGGACCTCATCCGCTAATGAAGCGCGGTCCGACGATCTTCGTGATTGATCATAATGGAAATCATAAACCAGTATTCATTATAATAAATAACGAAGAATTTCGGACTGTACTTGATTATCGGATGAAGTTCGGTATACGTTTTCTGAAATGTCGACTGAACAACGTCTATTCGGATATATATATATATATATATATATATATATATATATATATATATATATTTGTTTCGATATATAAAATATACTTATATTTATTACTGAAATCAAGAAAAACTCGTTTGTTTAAGCAAACATTTATTGTAAGTTAGGTATATTCAAACATTTAAAAAGACTAATTTATTTATGGCAGAATTCAACTTGACTGGCGAAGAGACAACGGCCTTTTTTAAAGTGGGTTAAATAAGCCTGTTCATATTAAATTTATGAGTGAACACACAATTTATTTCGCAATTAAAAAAATACATAAACATGAGCTAACTGAAGTTTTAACGTGACTTAAAATTATATTCATTGAATATTTGCATATCTAAGAGATAATATTGATAATAAAATTTGTAGTAATCTTTCCATAGACAAAGACAAAAAATTAATCCAATACAAGTTTTGTTTCTTCCAGGTTTACTCCTCAATAATCCATAAATTAGCATATATATGTATATATATATATATATATATATATATATATATATATTCTTCGATAATCAATAAATTTAATATTTTTAAAAATATGAGAAAGAATAACCGTAACCCAAGAATAACATTTATTAATCAATATTATTTCTACGAGTATCTAATAATAATATTCTGGATTCGTTAACCATAATTTCGCTCATCAAATCATAATTTCATATTTGTCGTAATCGATCAAATCTTAACTAAGCCCATCTTGCTACTACGCAATCTAGAGTACTTCTTTTCATAAAGACATAGGATGTGCCATCGCCACAATTTTGAATGTGTCCCAAATTACTGAGTGTGTCGTATCTTGAGAGACGTCAGTTATTTTTAAAGGTTTGTTAGTGATGTTTCTATTGCAGTCCAACTTGACTTCGTTTTGAAATATATTTTTCCTGTTCAAGCAAGGATTAGGCTTATTACATATGATAGATTCAAAAGCCAAAAATGATTACTACTGACATTGTGACCTGTGAGTATTATATGTTCATAAATCGTCGATTTTCATTCAGGAGCTGCGTAACTTTTTAATAATTTGCGAGGAAGATGCTCATTTATTCTAGTTTCAAACCTCGTTTTCCTTCGTGGATGTACTGATTGTTGCAGGTATATTGAAATTTGTATACAGATAATGAACTTGACGTCATCGGGAGGCTGTCCTTTTCTATAATTTGTGTTGAAAATAACTCTCACATGTATCGACGGAAACTGAGCTCTAGTCGCTCGAATTACTTTTATTTTGAAAAGCTCAGCTATAAGATCACCGCAAAAGGGAATGCTTAGTGTTATGCTGCGAGATATTTTGCTTTTATCCAGATTGGTCTCGATTTTACTGCATTGCTTTAAATTATATTCGATACACCAGTCGGGTTAGCCAATATTCTTCCACATTTGGCGAAAGCAGGTTTTTTGTTCTAATTAAATGTTCTAATGTGAAAAAAATTGTAAGCCCTTGGCACATTACTTGAATAATGAATGTATTGCCAAGTCCAGCTTTAATTCTTGTGAATTGACTTTGAGATGGTACCTTCTCCATCTCTCGTTATTCCTAAATTTGTAAATGTTATACATCCGTATTTTTCATCTTTTAATGTTAACTGGATATCTTAAAAGAAATTTTTAATGTGATGTAGCAGTGCATTTGTATCTGCATTCTTTCCAATGACGTAGTGTACGTAAGTATGTGCTCCAATAATACGTGGTTTTAATCCAGTTGTTTTTAAATAATGCGTTTACACGTTTGCTAGCACTTGTACAAGAGGACCACCCATGTCTACGCCGTCAATTATTCTGTAAAAGACTCCTTTGAAGAAATATTGTTAGTTAGATGCCTTCCACTTTTTTCCGTTAATGATAATCGCATCTATAAACAAAGAATATTTGAAGTTTTATTCACCGGAGTACAGGTAAATAGGAATTTTATATCTAGAGATAACAATTTATATATATATATATATACATATATATATATATATATATATATATTTCTTATTACTTTAGTGTACTAAGGGCTTACAAAAGGAAATTCATAATCAAATTGTACACGTGCACATGCGTGCTTTGTTCACCAAAGTACACTAAATTAGAAGTAAACCTACTTCGTAAAACACTGGGGAATTATGACTATCCCGACTGGTTTATTGAATGAAAGTACATAATGGGTCAGGTGTTTATATCACGATCGCAACCTTGATTAGAGTAATTTTTATCACCGCCAACGCAACCAATTTGTGTTTAGTTACATCTGGATTGATATTTTATTTGGTGTGCAACACCTAATAAACACTTTTGAATGGTATCCATTAGATATTAAATAGTTTTTGCTTTAATATGATGGTCAGCTCTTGAGTCTGAACTAATCAATGTGTCAAATTTTTAAAATCAGGTGAAAAGTTTAAATGTTTTTTATTGGAACGGCACGAAATTGCTATAATGCAAATACCATGCAAATGCATTTTTATCTTTGCACCCGTTAAGGGAACAATGAATTGAGGTTGCTCTCACATTTCCGGGTAAGAGGAGACAAACAAATCAGGACATCCCGTCAAAAACCACATGCCATTTTAAATGATAAAATTAGAACTCCGAACGACACATGCACATGTCAAATTTCAATCCTTTTAAGAAGATTTAAGTCATGCTGGTGGAACACAAAAGCAAAATCGAATAGTGATGGCGTATCTGCAAACAGTCATAGTTCCAATGACTCACAAAAATCGTAGATGAACTCTGTAAAAATTCTTACAATTTATGTGACACAAAGCCATATTACCGCAATGCACAATATTGTTTATAAACCAAAAATCATATAAATGTTTACAAACCTTAAAATTACAGTAAAGTTATTTTGCTTTTGAGTTAACCTCCCAGTATTACAACGTTGGATTGAACACATGTGAAATATGAGTTTGCCTGAAACTACAATTAAAATTAATCCTAAACACATAAAATAGGCAGCGGAAATAAAAATATTTCGTCATGTAATCTAAAGTACTCAAAGATAAAAATTTTATTGAATAGGTTTAGCTGTATCTTGGGTAAAATCGACTAAAATGGCAGCTACTTGACAGTTAACCGGGCAGGAATTTGTATAACAACTCACGATAAAAATCACGATTGTGTTGATGAGTAAGTTGCTCCTTATGAAAACCAGGGCACAAGACGGCGAGTTTATCCACCGCGTCTTTTTATGAAACTATGCCAATGAAATTTAAAAAAATATATATATTTTAACTGTGAGAACTAGGACTAACAATATGTCTGTTGTGCTCAGAAAGTAGTCGGTTGGCCTTTTTGGTGTTAAACAGTCGCTAGCGTAGCCCTGAAGCTGGATTCAAAGAGATTATTGATTTCACTCTCCAATATGCAGGTAAAGTAACTGGAGGTTACTATTTTTGCGATAGAGTTAATAGTGGGCAAAAAGGAAATCTAGTACGCTTCCAGTCAGTATTAACTCTTTGCAACCCATTTTAAGCTGTACAGGGAAACAACCTTCTTGGACTCCGTGAGTAGCGCGATAAAAACACTCATCATCTTATAAAGAAGGTAGAATTTGGTAAAGATATGGGGGACATGGTTTAATTGAAATGAGTACTTACTATTAATTGTGATGTGTGAGAGGGATGCGGAGAGAAATTCGATAATGGCAGGAGATTGGCAAGGAGAAGGCGCTCTCGGCGGGTCTACCATGAAGGAAGACACGCTTAAAAACTGGAGATAGGAATAAAATTATATTCTGTCGAAAAGCAACATTTAAGAGATTACATATATCAATATGGTTTTAAAATGTTTTTTATAACGAAAATAGAAATCTACATATCAACAAATTAATATTATCAAAAAATTATCTATTTATTTCTGCGGACATGGTTAGAGCCAAAGGTATTTTATCCATTGGGCCGTCTTCCTCATTGGAAAAAGTTCATGTACTGACCTAGATTTCGCCAGGGACGAGCTCAAAACAAAGAAATCTCGTAAAATAGACCGGTTTCTTCCTCACTGGAAGCACTTCATTTACCGTCTAGGATTTTGCCGCGGACGAGGCTCGAACCAGTGATACTTCATACGGTAGGCCGGTTTCGTCCATATTAAACGACATCATAATGTTCAGAATTTTCTGCGGGTCGGTACTCTCGAACTCGCGTTCTCGTCCACTAAACCCGTTTAGTACTTAACTAAACTCATCAAGTTCAGTCTAGATTTTTTCCGCAGACGTGGCTTGGACGAGCACATTTCATCCACGTGCTCGGTTTCTTTCTTGTTGGTAACTATTCAAGTATTATCTATAAAGTTACCGCGAACAGACCTCGCCCCAAAAACACTTCCTCCAGTAACCGGTTGCGTCTTTATTTCGAAACAAGTAATGTCCTGAGTTATGCCACGGATGATATGCAAGCCCAGGGCAATTTTTTCGGTAAAACGGTTTCATACTTATTTGGAACATGTTGATTCTCTGCGATATGTGTTCACGGGTTGTCAGTTGCACTATCAGTTTCACAAAGATTCGATTGATTTCCAGTTAGTCTTCTTGTTAGGCTGGGTGTGGATATGTCCCTTTCTTCCAAAGACAAATCGCGGAGATGCAACATTTGAAGCTTGCACTGCGCGACCATCCAAGAAATTATTGTGAACTTTTCTGTTGCTGTTCAGAATTTTGACGCGCACTGGAAAAAAAACCAAAGTCAAATCATGCCCTTTGATTTGTTTCGACCTTATTGGAAAATCTGCAAGTAATGTCTTCAATTTTCCACGAACGGGTCTAAAATCTGAAACACTGCATCTAATAGATCGGTTCCCTCCTTATTTAAAACCCTTCAAGTAGTCCAGTATGTACCACGGATGAGACTCAAAACAATTTCACTTCATTCGGAGGACTGGTTTCGCACACACTAGGAACTATTTAAGTATTGTCGACAGTTTTTCTTGCGGACGAGTTTCTGACCAAAATATTCATTCAGATCAGGTTCTTCTTTATAAAGAACTCATCAGGTACTGTCCAGAATTTTGCAGCGGACAAGTTTCGCACCAAACAAATTTCATATTGAAATATATTCAGGTGCAGTCCCGAATATTATGGCGGACTGGGCCTGACTAAAAAGTAATTCATCCAGAAGACTGGTTTCTTTCTTAATTGAAACTCCCCCTAAACTGTCTAGGATTTTGACGCGGACGGAGCTCGTATCAATGACAATTCAAGTAATGTCCACAATTTTGCTGAAGACAGTGCTCAAGCCAACGGCGATTTTCACAATAGACCAAGTTCATTCTTATTGCGAACACTTAAGGTATGTTTAGAATTATGCCACGGACGGTGCTGGAATCTAATATGATTTTTACATTAAAAATATTTCTCAATTATTGGAATCAATTCAGCTTCTGTCCAGAATTTTGCCGTTTGCATGGATTAAAGTAAAGATAGGTCATCCAGTAGAATTGTTTCGTCCTTATTAGGAACTCTGGAAGTACTGTCTTTAATTTTCCGCAGACGGGTCTATAATCAAAGACACTTCATCTAGTAGATCGGTTTTATACTTATTGGTAATTCTGCATGTACCGTCCAGAATCTTCCTGATGACGGTCCTCGAAATAAAGTCAATTTTTCCAATAGACCAGTTTGGTATTTATTTGTAACTCATTAAGTTGTCCAGACTTTCCCCGCGTACTAGACTAACCAAGCACACTTCAGTCAGTAGGACGGTTTCGTTTTCATTTAAAAATCTTCAAGTATAGTCCAAATTTTTATGGCAGCTAGGGCTTGAACCAAAGGTAATTTATGCAGTAGACCAGTTTCTTCCTCGTCAAATGATATTTACATACTGTCTAGAATTTTGCTGCGAACGGGTCTTGAACCAAATGCACTTTATCCAGTAGATCGGTATCGTCTTTGTTCGGGTCTTTTGGCGTTCTGTGGAGACCTTTGCCGCGTATTCTGTTCATATAAAAGGTAATTCGTCCAGTAATTCGGTTTCGTGCTTTTTGTGAATTTTCCAAGTACTGTGAAGAATTTTGCCGCGGACACTTCATTCAATAGACCAGTTTCGTATTTATTATGAACCGTGTTCAGTATTTATCCGCGGCTTAATTTTTCCGATTTAGCAACAAATTTTGTACCATTCTTCCTCTTAGCTCAAATAACGAATATTAATATTTTTAATATTATGGGAATAATTTGCTGGCGGGAACCATACGGAGTGTGGGTGTGTTCTGGAATGGGATATGTCTGAATATTGTTCAGTCATTCCTACAAACATTTAGCAAACATCTAATTGTGAATTATTTTCCCTGTTATACTACATTAATTTTTGAGCATAATTCTGGTACTCCAACTAGAAAATAATTAAATTTTAAGTGTCTGAACATCCTTTTCGTGTATTCGTTTGCTTGCTTGTTTCTGCGTTTTGTTTGCCTGCGTGGTCTGCTTAGGCGTGTCACCAATCGAATACATAAAAAAGTATGCGATAATTTCTTCCAGACGTAAACGATTCTACCAGCGTGTGTTTAGAAATTTTAAAGAAGGAAACTGCATCCCATTTGAGGTGAGTCTTTGCTCTCTTTAACTAACAATCATTAATTTGAATTAAATTTGTTTAATTGAAATAAGCACTATCACACAGAGGCTAATTGTATTAATTCAAATTTAAATACGGCAGTAAACCAGGCAGAATCAACTGAATTGACAACGCCAAATGCATGTTATGGCGCTTTATAACTCTTTCTGTTAGAGTACAACCTAAAAATGGCTAATAACGAACTGACTAACTTGAGGTAAAGTGAATACCAATTAAATTGTGGCTCTCACACATAGTAGTTCGTCATACACGCGAACTTGAAAGGTGCATCAACCTGTCAGATTCCCGGCAGCCTCAAATATTATTACCTGAAACTCGTTAATTAATAGTAAATTGACAGTCAAAATTTCAATCGATTAAAATATATTTAGCATGCGAGACGGCTCTTCACCCTAGACAAAGTAAATAACTTGAAAAGTAATGCAGAAAAAAAGATAATGCACATTTATTAACGAATTAGGATCAACCCGTATTCAGCAGATACGTTTTTACATAATTATAGCTTACGTAAACACCATCGTGGATACCCCTCGACTAAGACAGAACTAACCGCATTATTGTATTTTGTTTTTCAAGTAATTACCATATGCAATAAAATTTAACAATAATTGATTGCGCGGGTGGTGGCAGCAATTCTTTAAATCAAGTTTGCGAGCTTGAAGTAAACACCAATCCCATTAGAAGGACTAGTCGTCGAACAACAACAAAACTACCGCCAGTTTTTTTATGTCGTTCGACGACTGGTTAAATACAATGGGATTGATGTTTACTTCAAACTCGCAAACTTGATTTAAAGAATGGTTACCATATGCAGTTTTGTATTAGCAACGGCATATCTAGCAACTAGATAGTTCACACAGGACCGGAAGTATGTGTGAACCTATTGATGCTTGCATTTCGTGCTTGCTGGCTTCTCAGTAGTAACAGCCTTAACCACGTCTATAACACACTGTTTAGCTTAAATTACTTGACAAACTGTATAGTGGAGTTCATTCCCATCTCCAGGTCCCTGTGATTAGCAGCAATTTAGTCTACAATATATATATATATATATATATATATATATATATATATATATATATATATATAATAAATAAATTAAGTACATTATTTCCTACGTAATTAGTCATAGCATATGTATCCTAATACGTAAATTGCGTCCGCAGCAATTTTGATGAGTGCTGAGAAAGGCCGTGCCACGTCTACCTGATGAATTAAATTTAATATCCTATACAACCTATGGGTTGTACTGAAAGCATACATATAACCATATGCTGTCATTATAATTCAGTTTGATATCGCTTTCACGGGTAGCATGGTGTTTGTCTTATAACGACTGTTCGAGGAAGGGTAGCTGAAGATTATTTTCGCAAGCGATGCAGAACAGTATTGACCTTCTAAAAAACCTCTAAAAACTTAAGTTGGAATATAATTGAAAACAGAGTGCCAAGCGAGGCTTCGTTGGTGTAGTGGATGAATTACTAGATTTGAAATCAAATGCCCCGTTAATGAAATAGCAGCCGTGACAATTCCTGCGGCTACTTGATGAGTGCCAAGTAAGGATAAAGAATTTCATTTAGTATATTTTTCGGCGGTTAGTTTATATCAACAACATAAAAATGCATTTGTGGTAGATCTCTGTGACCAAGAATGATAAACATGTTTGCAAATATATTTTGGTGAGTATTACTGTTTGAGAAGAAATAGCCTTTTTAATTCGTTCAAAGTAGAAATTCATTCCGGCGCTTTCTGAGATCGCCATTTGCGAAGTCAACTCGGCACATCAGCGTCTATTGTTTAGCCTAGCCGAGTTGGAGCTGAAAGAAGAAACTTCATTGGACAGTGAGACGTTTCAAGCGCTGTGTTGTCTGGCTGATCGAATCATTTTTGCAAAAACGCTGTAAGTAGTTTACACATAATTCACTTGTGACAAAGATTGACCTCTAAAAACAAAATTTCCTATTACACACAGGTCAACGTTGTAGCGCAAATGTAAAGCCCAATGAAATTTTTGAAATTTAATGTTAAATTATATTTTCCCTTGCAACGTTTTTGGCTGTTTTTATTTATTATCAGTGTATAAGAATTATACAACATTTTCACATGCATTGAACTAATCTGGAATGTATAATTTACAATTTCTACGTTGAAACAAGTGAAAGTTTATAATGGTGCGATTAAAAGCACGTAAAATAGCACGCACGAGAGCCTGGCCACCAGATAGATTTTGAAGTCTGTAAACGTATTTTAGCATGAAATCTTGGTAGGTTGATTAGGTTAGTAAGAAAAACAATTGAAATAAAATTAAAAATTGATGCCAAAAGTGTAAGAAATGTGTAAAAATCCTGAATAAAATATTTAATGAAACTCGTCTTTGGGTGGAAAAATTTTGTTCGGTATAACAGGGTTATTAAGCTATGTAAGAGAACTGGACTTTAAATATAAATTCTAACAAATAGACAAATCTAAAACACTCTTGTGATATATAATTCCGTCTCACCTGTCAGTCTGTGTTGATTACAATATTTAATTTCTAAATTTATGCCTATTTACATTTTATCTGCTGAAAACTTTAGATAATAAGGGAATCACTTAAGATGGATTAGATTGAAATCTTCATTTTAAGACAAATTTTATTCGATTACCTACATGACAACTCTCTCTCGCGCGCGCGCTCCCGCTTTGTGGTCTTCCTTATATCAGAGAACGTAATCATTATTTCACATTTTGTTCATGAATAAATTCCTTTAACTTCATTCATTTGTCCTGAAAAAATATTTATTTGAATGTTTCTTTCAACTCTCTCCTTCCCTGTAATTTATCGCATCGGTTATGAGATTACAAAAAAACGGCGTTTTAAATACAGTTGGCTTATTACTAAAAGTGAAGCATAATGACGGTAGATGGACAAACAGAGATATATTTGTGGAAAAGGAATTGTAAAAGTAATTAGGTAAATATCGAAGAATTAGCATACATATCAGTTAACTAATATTCTTTATTAAGTACGCACACAAACATACACACATATATATAAACATATATGTATATATATATATGTGTGAGTGTGTTTTTGTATGTAAAGTTTCTAGTGTGTATGCATGTATGATCGATGAGCACAACTTTTGGCATGAGACCTATTATGTGTGTGGAGGATTGAATTTTATCTTATAAAACCCTTAGGTGGTTAATGCTAGCATTCGGTAACTATGAGAGTAAAGAATTAATATGACTTCATCAATATAAACGATATATTATTAGGTGCCATACAGATTTACCTGTTGTATGCCATTCTGATATCATCATCCTGAGAATGATTTAGAAATTAAAAAAATGGAAAACTGGTACGAGGATCTAAATTATCAAGTGTCAATTCGAAAACTATGAAGGGAAATAATGGTGCATTTAAATGTGATGGATGCTTCATGCAAGCATATGTCACGCAACAAGTATAAGTTACTTAATTATATATATATATATATATATATATATATATATATATATATATATATATATATATATATGTATATATTCCTATAAGATGTTGGGTGAACTCACATGGTTGTAATATATATATGGAAGAATATTTAGTTTCTATATAAGATGAGGGAAACTCACATGGTTGCTTATAAATTGATTTAGATATATATATATATATTGTATATATATATATATATATATATATATACAATGGGATTACATTACTAAGCTCGCAAGCTTGATGTAGCATTGTTACCACCACCCGCGAAATCAATTATTGTTAAATTGTATTGCCTATATATGTATATGTGGCGAAAGCTGCAAACAGTTAATGTTCGTGACTGCATAGAAATCGTGCAGCCGACATTTCCAGTCAAGTTCAATGTATGCGAGACTGCTAGAGGTGAGCCGCGTATCTAAATTTGATTTCCATATCTATTCAATGCGGTTTGATCCTCGATAGTCAGTTTACCGTCGTACTCTGATGATGATCAAGGAAGGTCGAAACGCGTCGGAGCGTTGCGGCTGGCGGTAGTTTTGTTATGTTGTTCGACGACTGATTAAATACAACGGGATTGGTGTTTACTTCAAGCTCGCAAACTTGATTTAAAGCATTGTTACCACCACCCACGCAATCAATTATTATTAAATAATATATATTGTATGTAGACGAGTATATGCATATATATTTCTGTATTTAAATAAAATGCGGGTATAAATAAAAATATATATGTAAAGTACATTAACTATATACTCAGCATGAACAATACGTATTTGAAATTCAAAGACCCCATTTTTTGTTTATATATATATATATATATATATATATATATATATATACATATAATAGATATTTAAATATTAAAATTGCGTTTTGACTGATATAATTTAATTATTGAGGGACCAACATAGTTGCTTTTATGCCTATCGATATTTGCTTAAGATATAGTGTGTAGACGTATATATAAATGGATATTTTATATACAAGACGTGGGTAGAAATAAATATAAATAAATAAATAAGAAAATTTAAATTAAAAAAGTAAAAATATTGCTAATATGTTATATACCTAAAGTGATTTGTTGTAACCCACCTTGTTTTTTTGTCCTTTTATATATACATAGATATGTATATGGTTTAGACACAGATGTTCAAATGAAAAATTTAATTTATACAGGTTATGTCTATAAATGCGTATTTGTTTGAAATATCATTTGTTGGTGTAGGCTCCGTATTCGGGCTTGTCCAAACGATAGAAAAGTATAAGTAAACAAAAACTGGTTGCGCCGGCGGTGTTAACAATTGCTATAATCAAGGTTGCGATCTTGATACAAATACCTGACCTATTAATTACTTACATATGTCAGATTAAACTAAGAATCGAAAAGTGTGGAAGAGGCAATTCATCCAGTAAAATACTGTTTGTTGCGAAGATCTAATATATATATAAATATATTTATGAATTAGTAACAAATTAGTTCAGTTGTGACCAGAAAAGATAACCAAGGCAGCATGAATCCATGCACATCTGTTTCGTGCTTACTGGCGACTAATCAGTAGGAGCGGGAGCGTTTTTAACCACTATATATTTGGTAGAATAATGAGGAATAGACGGTATCTCCGACGAAAACCTGTAATATGAAGTAACGACAATACGACTTCAATGCTAACTCACACTATGAATACATATACGAGTCTGTAATGGATACTAACACCATGGCTATTGTGTTAGTAACTGATAATTCCTTTTGAAATCGATGAGTACCGGATACTAACACTATGGTTTCCGAGTCGGTACATGATACCAACCTGATGGATATAAATTTATGCTAAAGTTCACCCAAATTGAGAATTACTAACACAATAGCGTTAGTATCCATTACAGACTCGGTATATATATTATATAGTGTGAGTTAGCATTGAAGTCGTATTGTCGTTGACTTTAGATTATGTTAGCCTAATTAGTCACAGGTTTACACATTCGTCTAGGAGATTGAAACGTCCTATTATTCCACATTATTCTACCAAATATATAGTGGTTAAAGGGCGTAATAATACCGGCTCCTACTGATGAGTCGCCAGTAAGCACGAAACGAATGTGCATGAGATTATACTTTCCGTTCATGCTGCCTTTGGTTTATCCTTCTGGTCACAACTGAAATAATTTGTTACTAGGTTCGCAAAACCTAATACATAATTCATCCAGTAGACCGGTTTCGTCCTTATTGGTAACTCATCACGTACTGGCCAGAATTTGCCGCGGATCAAATAGTACTGTATTTTTTCGACAGTTTTATTAACCTCTCTCTCTCTTATTGCAAACAGGAGGGGATTCGGTAAACCAGGGAATTTGAGGATTACCGCAATATTAAAATTAAAAAATTTGTTCATCATTCTACGCGTCCGGAACAGCAATTAAAAATAGAGACATCATGGATAGGCGTGTATGTCAATCCATATGGTTTGCTTATAGTTATTCTATAAATGTCACTTTAGTAGAGTACACATATGTGTATATAGGTTGTTGTGTGCGGGGAGGGGTGACATGGATAAGTTTGTGTATACATTTGAGTATAAGAGAATAGGTATGAAGACCGGATATTAGGGCAGACAAAAAAATACTTTAGGAATTAAAATAAATATAAATAGATCTGTCTTGAATGAGGATACCAAATTTGCCACAAGTTGTTTTTTCCTGTGCGTATGGTGTCAACCCTGAAGATGGGACTGGAAATGAAGTCCCGAAAATTCGGAAAAAAAGAGTGGAAAATCTTGTTCCAACGTCATTTTCAGACAAGCAGCTGATGGAGGGCTTCAAAATGAAGGGACAAGTGAGAACCCATCAATCAAGGCCAATAATCGGTGCACCTGGAAATGTAAAGGATTCAAGATTTTACCGACCTACGAGTGCTATCGATATACCTGCAAATGCAAAATTCAGAAAAAGTAGTTGTGAACAAAGGCTGAGCAAGATACAACAACATTCGCATAAAAATTCACGATGCCCAATGTTGTCAAAAGAATTAAGGAATTGTTTTCAGATCAATTCATAAGCAAAGAACTAGCAGCGTTAAATAACTATCCAGAGAATGGATAGTCAATTATATTAACGGAAAACTCTACTACAACTTACCACGCAAAAATAGTAGTTGAGTGCACTCAACTAAAGAACCACATGTGTGAGCTTACACTTCAATTATAGTTCTCCGCAACAAACAGTATTTAACTGTTATATATTGAATTCAATGATGTCATGCTTACCGCGAAATGTGATAACTGATATCGATCAAGGCCAGAGTGTATGGATTTACTGGAGTAACAGGTGTTCAGAAATAGTTGTAATTCTCAATTTCGGTGAACTATAGCATAAATTGATATCCATCATGTTGGTACCATGTACCGACTCGGCAACCATAGTGTTAGTACCATGTACCTTTTCGGTACTACAATGTTGGTATCGGTTACTAACACAATAGCCATAGTGTTAGTATCCTTTACAGACTCGGTATATATATTATATAGAGTGAGTTAGCGTTGAAGTCGCATTTTCGAGACTTTATATGATGTTAGCTTCACTACTGCAGGTTTACACATTCGTCTAGGAGATTGTACCGTCCTATTATCCCACATTCCTCACCCAAATATATAGTGGTTAAAGGGCGTAATACCGGCTCCTACTGATGAGTCGCCAGTAAGCACGAAACGAATGTGCATGAGATTATACTTTCCGTTCATGCTGTCTTTGGTTTATCCTTCTGGTCACAACTGAACTAATTTGTTACTAGGTTCTTTTTTTCCTTTAATTATTTCAGTTTTCTATACTATTCGTTTTCTTCTGTTTAACTTCACATTTTACTGAAAATGAGTGTTAACGTAATTTATGTATTTTGCATACCATGTTCGCAACACCCAATATATAATCGTTCATACTAACCATTGAAGATTATGTAGGATCTAATCCTTCGGAAGGAAAGGACGAATCCGCACCCAGCCAAAGTAAGATAAAATCGATGCCTAGTTGGAAATGAGAATCAATCGGATCTTTGCGAAACTGACGGTGAAAAACGACAACACACGAACGCAAATCGCATAGATTCAACATATAATTCTCGTAATGCGCAAACATTCAAAAGATAATCAATTTGTGTGTCTGTATCTATTTGTGTGCGTTTTTGATAGAGGCAAACATGAAAATTTGAATTCTGCTTACATCGATAACTAATATAATTGCGCGAGTTTTCATATCCACACACATCAATTCCTTATGATTTAATGTTGTCAAGGTGGGATAATACGTATTAATTCGATGCGTTGAATAATAACAATTTTATTAATTAATATTATTATTTGTGCATTTGGTTACTCGTACCTGTAGCAAGTATTTTTCAAATAGAACTAGATGTGTTTATCAAAGTATGCACTAAAAACTCCTAATTTTTCATACACATGAAAATCGTGTTCATTGGCACTTCAAATCACTGTTTAATTGGCTAAGGAATGTAGACCAATTGGAGAGTGCAATGTTATATGTCTATGTTTATTAATGCAATAGTAGATTCAACAAAATTTATCGTGTTCGCTTCTGTAAATTTGAAGCAAACTCGTTAAAATTGACATCTGCGAACCGGTTATAACATGGTTCTACATATGTAGGAATAAAAGTCTCTACAAATGCGTATATAAAGAGAGCATAAATGAGAGCTTCACTAAATCACCCGCCGTCAAAATTGACGTCATCCACATCAAGTTAAGGTCTACCTCATAAACGGGGTATTTTCCAAGTATTTTTTGAAATTTATTTGCAGAGTGCCGCGTTTTGTGTACGCGGGTTTTAGCTTGCACCGACAGTTTCACAAAGATCCGATTGATCACAATTTCCAAATCCGTTTTGTCTTCGATCAAGTTGAGTTTGTGTTCGCCCCAATAGAAACGCGGATCTATCCAATCTTTGTTTACTGGCAACGTTTCTGAACGCGATTTTCCATCAGGTCAATAGTCACATATATACACATCAAAATAATCACAATAGCAGATTTAAGCAAATGTGGTAACCTCGTTCCGAAACCGTTCTATTTATATATATTTTTTGACTCACCACTGGTTTTAAACATAGAATTTGTCTCAGTAACTAAACTCAATATATGCATATGTCTAGCGCAAAGAATACCTCTACCCAGCAACTAAACATATATATATATATATATATATATATATATATATATATATATATATATATATAAGGACAATTGGTAGTTGTTAACTATGAATATTTATATTATTATTTACTTATTTATTACGTTAGTCACACCTTATATCAATATATAAAATACACATCAATATGTATAAAAAACATATGTATAAATATAAGCAACATACATACATACATATTTATATTTATATCATTAATTGTATTTTTTCTTTTCTTCTCCTTCCTATTTAGCATAATTTGTTGAGGAATGTGGAAAAATGGGACGATAAAATCTCGTATATGAATGTGTAAAACTGCAGTAGTGAAGTTAACTTCATACAAAGTGTTCGATAATGCGACTTCAAAGCCAACTCAATATATATATATATATATATTTATATATATATATATATATATACATAACAAGCCTGTAAAAAGTAACAAAACTGCGGTTGCCGAGAAGGTACATGGTACGAACAATATGGTTGCTGAGTCGGTAAATGGGACCAACACAATGGATTACAATTTATGTTAAAGTTCAGAATAATTGAGAATTACAACCATATCTAAACACCTATTTTTCCAGCAAATCCAGACTTGGTATATATTATGTATAGTGAATTGGCTTTGAAGTCGCATTGTCAAAGACTTCATATGAAGTTAGCTTCAATACTGAATGTTTACACATTCCTGTATAAGATTGTACCGTCCTATTTTCCCACATTCTTCACCCAAATATTAATTTGGTAAAGGGCGTAACAGACTGGCTTCTACTGACGAGTTGCCACTAAGCACGAAACGAATGTGCACGATTAAACTCTCCGTTCATGCTGCCTTCGGTTTATCCTTCTGATCATATTTGAACAAATGTTTTACTAAATGCGCAACACCTAATACACAATTGCATATATATTAGTTCTCCGGCACAAACGGTATGTAACACATCAAAATTATTGGAAATTGGATTCTAGTTCGACAGGCAAAACGTCAGTGAGAGATCTGGGAAAGATATAATTCAGTTTCCAAATGTAACACAAAACTATTTGGAAACATATTTACATCTGCGTAATGGTAAATATACTAATAATGCTCTTTTAAAGTGCAAAACGTCTAAGAATTTCTATAAGCAACAAGAACCCGTTATTTATAATTTTCTCTCCAATTATCTATAAATTAATTCGTATAAAGATATATAACTATATGTATATGTTTTATATGTATATAACTTTAAACTGCTTGCACTATGCGTCACGGGTGCTGTAGTTGATAGAGTCAACGAATTCGATGTAAACGTGCCCAGGTTCGATTCACGTCCGCGGCAAATTCTGGTCAGTAGGAGAAAGAGATTCCGATAAGAACGTATCCAATCCACTAGATTATTTTTCTTTATCTAATGCAATGATTAGTTAATACTGACAAAATATAAAATTAATAATTATTTATATAACTAAATAAATTTCGGCTTCGCAGAAAGTCAAAACATTTATTTAAATCAAGGTAGTGATCTTTGTATGAACACGTGGCCCATTATGTACATATATTTGTCATCGAATATATATATATATATATATATATATTTATATATATATATATATATATATATATATATATGTGTGTGTGTGTGATAGAGAGTGTGGGACAAAGAAGAAACGAAATCCATTGATTAACATTTATTAATTAATATAATTTCTACCGGTATCTAAAGCCAATATTCTGGAGGCATTAGTGATATTTTCGTTCGTCCAATTGTAGCTGTACATTGTTCATAACCAGTCACATCTTAGCTATGCCTATCTTGCCTTTACGAAATTTAGACTACTTCTTTTGAATAAGGCCATATGATGTTACTTCGCTTTCAGTTTTAATGTGTCCGCAATTAGTAGGTTTGTCCTATTTAAGGTACGTATTTTACTTTTAAATGTTCGTTGTTGATGTTTCTATATCGGTTCAAATTGACTTCTGTTTCAATTATATTTGCACGTTTACGCAAGGATTAAACTTCTTTAATAATTTGCGAGGAAGATGCTGTTTTACTCTTGTTTCGAGCCTCTTGTTTGATTCGATATGTCTTGAAGGGTTTTTGCGCAGTGCGAGTTATGTTCGCGGGCTGTGGCTTCGCACTATCAGTTTCACAAAGGTCCAAAGGATCACCATTTTCCAGTATGCATCTGTTTTGTCTTCGATCAGGCTGGGTGCGTATTCGTCCCTTTCTTCCGAAGGCTTCAACATCGTTCATACTAACCATTGGAAATGCGGTGTTAAACAATCTTTGTTTACTGGCTACGTTTCGGTGCATTCTATCCAGCACCATCATCAGGCCACTATACACAGCACAATACTCACAATAGCAGATTTAAGCAAATGTGGTAACCTCGTTCCGAAACCGTTCTATTTATATTTTATTTATTGACTCACCAATGGTTTTAAACAAAGAATTTGTCTCAGTAACTAAACTCAATATATGCATATGCCTAGAGCACATGAAAACCTCACTCAAACAATTAAATCTATATATATATATATATATATATATATATATATATATACAACGATCAGCAATTACCAGACCAATCCTTACCTCAGTATAATTGCAGCTATCTCAAATTCCCGGCAAGCATAATCTCATTTTGTGCTCAGAATGTTGTAAGGGAGAGAGAAAGAATCGAACATGTTTCTTATAACTGTACTGTAACGATGTCACGGTGCTGGATAGAAGGCATCGAAATGTAGCCAGAAAACAAAGATAGCTTAACACAGCATTTCCCATGGTTAGTATGAACGATGTTGAAACCTTCGGAAGAAAGAGACGAATACGCACCCAGCCTGATCGAAGACAAAACAGAGGCACAATATTATTTGAACTGTCGATGTGCTGTTTTGCAGGCACATTGAAATTTGTATATAGAGGCTGTCCTTTTAATTAATACGCATAACTTTTGTTGTGTTGAACATAATTCTCACATGCATCGGCGGAAACTGAGCAATATTCGCTCAAATTACTTCTATTTTAAAATTCTCAGCTAGAATATCACTACCAAAATAAGTATCAATAGTTATTCTGCGACTCTTCATATGGCTTTACAAAAAAAGAAGTATTCTACATTACGTAATTGTAAAATAGACATATAAAAGATGTGGTTGATTACGACGAATGGATATTTATGATTGGATGAACAAAAATAACATTAGCGCATCCGTAATATTTGCAACAGGTGTCGGTATAATTGATATTGTAACGACACAAAGCAATTCGCCGACATATTGCGTAAATTAAATTCAATTCAATTTACGCTGCACCAATGAGAAAAAAGCGAAACTTGCCTTTAACCAATAGTGCACGTAGCCAATTAAGGCTATTTAAGCACGATGAATTTACCATGCAAATCAGTTGTCGCGTTTGCCTTCTTTTGTGCGTTTCTCCGACGTGCTGTCTTCTTTCGTCACTTACGCTATTTTGGGGCTTGCATCACACACATTGGCAATATCAGCCACGTCAATCTTGTTGATATACAACTAGAGAGACGAGCTAATTAATGTAGAACTTCGAAAAATGTATACAAAGCGAAATTTCAACGCCACAACAGAAGGAACCACAACCCAAGTCAACCCGAGCTGGTCTCAAGAGTCTAGGAATACTTCTGGACACCGCTACACTAACGGACCTTCTCGGCATTTGCCAGATAACGCAAGACCGGCACCGTTAATGGCCCTTAACAGTACTAACATAGTTTTTATGGCACTCTATCTGGCTTTGTAACGTCGTACGGCGTTTACTTGAAGCTGGGGCGTTTACAATATTAGTTGATGAAATTTGTGCCATCGTTATGTTTCTCCTTTGTCGTATTTACCAAATGGTGTTTTCAGTTAATATCTTGGCATATACACACATATATATATATATATATATATATATATATATATATATATATATATATATGTTTTTGTGTGTTTGTGCTTTGAGGTTGGCAAGTTTAAAACAACCAGTAAATGCGTTACATGAGCAAGCATTCTCCAAGTTCAGAAAAATCTAAATGCAGTTTCGTTTTTACAACTTTTCGTGACTACCACTTCGTGTAGACAGGCATTTTGTGTTTAATGGCGGCTAATAATTAGAAGCCGGTACTATATCTATTACAAGCTAGATATTGTGCCAAGAAATGTGGGATAGTATGAGGTGCCGATCTCCTATACGAATGTCTATTCAAACAGTAACAAAATAAAAAATAATGCGACTTTATACCAAGCTCACTAAATATAATACGTAGAAAGAATATAAATTCTACCCAAACAACGGTATTAAAAATATAGAAAAGCATACAATATTGAATACCGGCTTCTCCAGCAAAGACTTAAACACATTACAGAGTTACCATGGCATTATTCAATAAAAAGGATAATATTTATCTATTCTCTGTTGCGGATAAATAAAATAAATGTGTAACTAATTATTATATTATATTAAATCTATCTATGATTTGAAAATTTCTATGGCTGGTTGTAATGTTGCGCCGGCGTGTAAAGATAGTAGACACATTTCATGTCACTATAAATGTAAGTTACATATTTAAAATGAACCAGTTTTTTGATAATGGTGCTTTGTCTAAAGCTTAAATGCATATCTGTATGCTCTCATTGTTTTTGTTTTAGCGCCAATACAAATGTTGGACCTCCGTCTCGCAGCATTTTGGAACAAATTGACTTTCACAGTTTACAACCAAAAATCAACAATGGTCTGGGTCTCAATACTAAATTGGAAATGCTATTACTTGTAATTAACAATTAGTAGAAAGAATATCAAAATAAGTGTTATGAGGAAACTTCCCAATTGAGACATTTACCATCATTCAATTTAGCACAAAATTGTAATATAACATTATTTTTATTTGTTAAAATACATTTTATGTTTGTATAAAAAAGCTACAACACATTCGTCAAAACTTTTAATAACATTTATGGATTTAAATTTCAATCAATACGCCGATCGTATTTCATAAAATCCACACCACCAACTACAGCGGGGTCATATCTCTTTTGTTAAGATTTTTGCTTTTTATGGAAATGCGAAATAATTCATGCACCATAAAATTTTCTGACTTGGTTCTGATAATTTTCGCGCGTAGTAATTTTGTTCCATTGTTAATGTATCATTTATTTTCTGATGAAAGAGTTAACACAAACTCAGTTAAAGTTCTTCTTCAAATCTACAGACTGATATTTCGGTCGATAAACTGTTCAATTTACAATACACCAAGTTCTACAACACCAATTAGCATAGAGTCGTATCGATTGCGTCTTAGATTTTTATTATTTGTTGAAAAACGAAATAGGCCATGCACTAAACTTATTTTTACCAGTTTTTGAACGTAATTTACGCCAAAGGATATTCCATTATTAATAGACGCTTTCTTTTCTCATTAACAAACCACCACGCACTCACAAAAAATTGCTCTTGACATTTATTAATTGATATTTCGCTGAATACGCAGATCTTATTTTCCAAATTCCTTACTTTAACAACACACCTAGTTCTATAATGCCATATAACACAGGGTCTTATCAGGTTTTGTTTAGATTTTTGGTATTTGAAGAAAATCGAAATATGTCACGCAACATAAAACGCTTTGCCTGCTATTATAACAATTTTCGCACAGATTCATGATGTTCTATTGGAAAACAATTTATTTTCCTATGAAAGAGCAATCACACGCCCACCCTAAACTTCCACTGATAAATTTTTTTGTATTTTATTCAACAAATACTAAAAAGATTAATTACAATTGATACGACTCTGTTTTAGTTGTTGTTAAATAACTTGGATTTTCAAAAGAATGACCGTGCTTTCAATCGAGATATCAATCAATAAATATCAAGAAGAATTCTAGGTGAGTATGCGAATGCTCTTTAATGATACGAGAAAGAGTTAATTACCAACGGAACATACCTCGGCGCAAAATATATTCAAAACCTGACGGAAGATACTTTTATTATTTGTTGGCAATCACGATTTGTAATTCAAGAAATAATAAGATTGTTATTTAATCCGATAACACTTTAGCAAAATGGTAACCAATTCTGCAATATTAAACTATCCTCCGGAGTTCGTAATGTCGCTTTCCACAGTTTGGTATATTTTGGTCCTATCGTTGCTCAATTGAAGATCCCCATAGATTTATCTCCTCTTATATGGGCGGATTTCTGCTGCCTCTTTATTTACTGATGTAACTTGCTGTAGGGTTTCAGCAAGTACCACCCACGGCAAGATTTCAGAAAAAATAATTCGTGATATGTATTCGTCTTTATTTGCAGAAACTCAAAATAAAAATCACAATAATGGGCCGTTTAAATAGACCACAGTACACAATTTTGAAATCACCAATTTTTAATGAATAATAAAAATATATATAATTCTCTAAAAAAAATTTCGCCCAAAATTTTATTCCGGAAATGTTTTTTTTGATAAAAAATAAAATATAAACGTCCCATATTTTAGCAAAACTTAACTATGACAATCATCGATGCATCAACGTGCTGTTAAAACTTTAATTACCTGTATTAACTTATTTATTAATGGAATATTTAATAAATAAATATATAATTGACCTTCAATCGTTTTGTACTCATTTAAGAAGACTGTCAGCGCTAGGTCTAACAAAACGGATAGTAATGTGCTAATAAAACGAGTATTCCATTTTTATGAGCACTTCTTACTTATACTATTTTTTGTAATTACACAAACATATAGGCTCATTTATATCAATTTATAATGTTATTCGTCAGCTTGCCGCAATTCCGTAATCTATAATATACTGTAGATTGTGGTAAAGTTGCTGAATCGCGTACCTCTACTATAGTTCGGTCAAGGGTGATTTTATGAGAAGGCAAGCCAATATCAATTGAGCATAAAAACTCATTTGTGTTGGTTCAACTTTCGTCCGTGTATGTACAAATATTTCTTCATCTTTTGGTATGTTTTGTGATGGTTGTTTCTGAAGATTTTTTGTCCAAGAAAACAAGCAAATTCTACGTTCTACATTAAGCTGATTTTAGTAGCAACTATTTTAATAATAAGCTAGTTTAGGCTAAGTATTCCTGAATCGATTCGAAAAATATTGCCTGTAGAGCATCAATTTCTTTTATGAATGTATTCAAAATTGAAAACTATGAGAGCCGCATTTCTAATTTTGCTTTCCATATATATGCATTGCGGTTTGATCTTCGCTAGTCAGTTTGCTGTCATACCCTGATGATGATCAAAGAGGGTCGCAACACGTCAGTGTGTGCGACTGGCGGTAGTTGAGCTATGTTGTTCGATTCCTGGTTAAATACAATGGAACTGGTGTTTACTTCAAGCTCGTAAACTTGATTTAAGGAATTGTTACCGCTACCCGCGCATTCATTGATTGCTTAATTAAAAGTTTGTTTATCGGATTGGGACTAATCTGCATTGAAGTTTTATTCATAAACGCGCAAAAATTGCAGGGTCTACATTTCAGTTAAACATGAATTAGATAAAGAAATTTTTCAAAGTTTTACTAAACTGAGTTCAGCATAATGACCTGATCTTTGTTTTGATTAGCACAGGATTTTTTCAGCTTAACGTTGGAAATATTCCGGTCCAAAATTCCTCACAAGTTCTAAAAGCAAATTGTTTAGGCTAGAATAATATTCTTAACCAATTAATTTATCTTTCTGATTGGTTAGTCTCATAATAGCTGACTAAGCTTCTTTAGACGGACTTGCATCGCGTATTTGTGTGATTATAAATGTTGTGTTAAACCAACTAACAGTTTTTGAATGTTAATATATTCCTTTCAAGTGTTAACCACAATATAGAAACTATAAGTATATGTATATCCTATATTTATATACATTTATTAAGCAATTCATTAACAATTAAACGAACATTGGTTATGCGAGCGGTGATAAGAATCCCTATAATCAAGGTTGCGATTATAATATAAGCACCTGACCCATTAATTACTTACATAAGTCAGTATACACTAAGAATTGTATAGTTTAGAAAAGACAATCCATCCAGTAGATCGGTTTCGTCCTTATTGGGAACTCATCACGTACTGCCCAGAATCTACCACGGACAGGGCTCGAACCTGGGCACGTCTACTTCGTAATCTGGTGCTCTAACCACTGACCCACCCCATCGCACTAAATATTAGTTCATACTGGCAGGTGCATATATGAAGATCGCAATCTTGATTATAATAATTCATTAAAAGAAATTATAAATGTTCCCGTAGGACAACAAATCGCGGTTTCAATAGAAAATATATGCATGAATTATTTGGAGAGATATCTTCTAATAATACCACACTGAATTGAGAATTGTTCTTTCGGTTCATGAATGACATATAAGTGATCTAGAAACATTTCGATTACGATATGAAAAACTTATTAAATTTAACTATTTAAATTGCAAAGTCCAGGTTAGTGTGTCGTGCAGCGTTACTAATAAGACGAAACAAGTATCCGGAGGGAGCAGTTACTTTTGGTGGCCCTTAATAGAGCCTGGGAGACATTCACCGTCAAACACCGTAATAGTTTGGGAATATTATCAGCGTTCGGATGTCCGGAAATCCTTCTAGACACTAGCTTTTTGTTTCCTGATCGTTGGCAGATCGTTGAGTAGATGCACGTAACCAAGTAGAATTGTCCAAGCAGGACCTGTTAGTTGCTTTTTCGAAGGCCTTAACTAGTCTTGTTGAAGGTGTACGGCTACACCGATATGGCTGACATACGTAGAAATCCGATCAATAGATGATCGATTACGTATAACAGGATGCGCAACAACAAGAAGAGTGGTGTAACTGTCAGTTAGTTGTAATTTTTGATAAATATGTACGAGATGAAGGTGATATTTTGGTAAGCTTGGATGTAGTATCTATGAGCACATATGTACCACTACCTAAAGTCCTGGATTTTTTACGACGTGCCATTGTTGTTCACTCGTTAATATTACAAAGAAGTAAAACGATGACTGAACTCATTAGAGAGATGATGTGTATGGGTATGTCTTCTAGTAATTTATAAATTATAAATCTTTCATAAACAAATTATTGGTAGTTCAATGAGACAATCTTTCTGGGTTCAAATAGAAAATATTGTTATGCATTCATCATCATCAAAGTCATCATGCACAGAAATACAATTGTCATTACTAACTAACGTTTCACTGCCATATAAGAAGAGAAACAAGAAAATTTTTATAAGAAAAAAAATTTGGTCACAAATTATTAGGGGGATTTATGAGATAGAGTAGCTAGTTACTATAAATATATCTATCTAGATAACGCACAGAAGCGAAGCAAACTAAAACTCTACGCACAACTTTTATGACCATGTCAGTTTTAAGACATGGCAATATCGGCGATACAGCTTCCTTGCGGTTTTCACGGCATTACGTCATAAACACAAGCAAATCTCCTAGCTAAGTGTGCCCAACTAAAAAAAGGACGTTACGAAGATGATTCTACCATAAATCTGTACTAGAGCACCACTGAACTTGACTCGATGCCATATTGCGCAGGTTTTCCGACCAAGAACTATGATGTGCACATCGACTACATCCTGGCGGATGAATGGATTTTATGCTACAAAATTTGGATGTAGTTGACTTTAATTGTATCATCCACGCCAAAATCTGCCCAACCTGTTCCTTATTTCAATCTCGCGGTTGGTGAAAAAATAGTGCTCCACTGGGCAATCGAATGAAGGGCATGTGCAAAACGTGGCCGAGCCAACGTAGTTCGTCCTCTAACGAGAAGCGCTTGTTAGTCAATCCAAAAATATGTCTATAGATTCGCATACTCACCTCGTCAGATGTATTGCCTGATTTATTGATAGAGCTGCCAAGTAATGTAAACCTGTCAACTATGCCAAATTCTTCAATCTTCAGTCGTAGAGCTGGATTGATTGATGGGTGGTCCTGTAAAATGATCTTCAATTTAGAGTGCGAATTTCATTCCTAAAGACGGAATAACGATTGCTAATCTATTCAAGGTGGCCTGAACAGAATCGCGATTTCCCGATAATAATACGACATCGTCTGCATAGCCAAGATCGACTTATCTACCGCCCGGAAGAAGTTCAACACCTGCGTCCTGAACGTGTGGAAGAGTGTTGCTCATAATAGCATCTATTACAAAATTTTAAAAGTAAGCAGCCTTGACGAATATCATTGCTGGTTGTAAAGTTGTCGTTAATTCTTTGTAGACCTTATCACGACCAGAAGTGTTTGTGTAAAGAGCGCATATAATATTTCCAAATTTTGTGGACAAACTAATTTTCGAGAAAATATCGCATAAAACATTGCTATACACCGTGTCAAATGCACCTTTGAAGTCTGGAAAGATGGCTATTGTGAGACGGCGATATAAATTTCGCTGTACAAGAACTTTGCCTAGGATGAAAATATTGTCTATACGACCTCGTTCCAACCAGAATTCGGCCTGTTCATAACAAACCGCTAAACGTGATCAAGTTTATAAATAATCTATTGAAAAAGTAACTAATTTCAATAAAATGTGAGGCAATTGTTTATGCAAGAATTAATATAGTAACTGACACAGAACAGTTTAAGAAACAGAAACACGCATAAGCGACACCTGCCTATCTTTTCTTTAAATCAAGTTTGCGAGCTTGAAGTAAATACCAATCCCATTGTATTTAATCAGTCGTCGATCAACATAACAAAACTACCGCCAGCCGCAACGCACTTATGTTGTTCGGCGACTGGTTAAATACAATGGGATTGGTGTTTACTTTAAGCTCGCAAACTTGATTTAAAGAATTGTTACCACCACCCGCGCAATCAATTATTGTTGAATTTTACGTGCCTTTTTATGATATGTCAGTATCTATTACCAAATTACTCAGGCATAATTATAAATGTAGCGGTTTAAATGAAATTTCACACGAGTTTCATTGGATTGTCTTTATATTGTGTGATAAGATGTGGACTAGAGATAGAAGTCAGAGAAGAGTGCTCAAAATATTTATGCTAAAAGGAGAAGATTCGAACAATCCTGTGTTAGTCAAAAATGGTTCGGGTAATTTGGATGTCTGTCTGACTGACCATATACCTGTTTCTTCCTATCTGACGATTCAACTATCAATCAAGTTTGCGAGCTGGAATAAAAACACCAATCCCATTTTATTTAAACGGTCGTCGAACATCATAGAAAAACAACCGCGTCACACGATTATTCATCTATCCGTCTCTCTGTCTGTCGGTCTATCGCTCGATCGATCCATCAATATTTTTATATATATATATATATATATATATATATATATATATATATATATATATGTGTGTGTGTGTGTGTGTGATTTTTTCAAGGAAACAATATATATGCAATTATGCACTAGGTGTCGCCCACCTAGTAAAAGGTTAGTTCAAATAGGACCAGTAAAGTATAGCAAATAAAACCTGAACGAAAATAATAATCTGATGTACTCAAGCGTTTTGTGCGTACTGCCGATTCGACAGTAGGAGCCGGTACTACGCAATATACCCACTATATATTTAGTCAAGAAATGTTTCTTCCTATCTGACGATTCAACTATAAATCAAGTTTGCGAGCTTGAATAAAAACACCAATCCCATTTTATTTATACGGTCGTCGAACATCAGAGAAAAACTACCGCGTCACACGATTATTCATCTATCCGTCTCTCTGTCTATCGCTCGGTCGATCCATCCAATATATATATATATATATATATATATATGTGATTTTGAAACACCATATATGCAATTATGCATTAGGTGTTGCTCACCTAGTAACAGGTTAGTTCAAATAGGACCAGAAAAGTATAGCAAATAAAACCTGAACGCAAATTATAATCTGATGTACTCAAGCGTTTTGTGTTTACTGGCGATTCGACAGTAGGAGCCAGTACTACGCAATATACACACTATATATTTGATCAAGGAATGTAGGGCAACTTTACGGTACAATGTTCTATACGAGTGTATATACAAGCAGCAATGGAGTTATCCCTGAATAAAGTTTTCGACAATGCGACTTCAAAATCAAGTACCTAGTCTGTGTCTCCGTGTCGGTACATGGTATAAACACAATGGATTTAAGGATAAATTACATTTAACTAAAATTGAGAATTACATCAACTTGTGTATACCATTTACTGTAGGAAAACAAATTGTATTGCTTATATTTAGCGATTGACAACGCGTGTTAAAAAAAACCTTTTAATGAGTTGTTTAAATGTATAAAACGGAATAAATAATATTTTAAAAATTTTCGTTAACATGAAATTATTAGACTCAACGTAAATCTAATTATACAGTCGAGAAATGATAAAATAAGCACCGAACCTTTAGAATGATTTATTGTATTTTTTAACTGATATAAGCTACACTTAGCCAATTTTATGAAATAAAAATTGAGCATACACAGTGTCCCTTTTTCCCTCATGAATTACTCGGCAGTATTGCCTCAAGCCAAAATTTATATTTGGCGAACTCTGACCTTTCAAAAGTGGATAAAGGAGGAGCTACGGTTCTGATGAATCAATCCGATTATAATAATAAAATGCTAGAAGAGTCACATATGCATCGATTTGGTCTTCGGTTTGGCTGGGTGCGGATTCATCCCTTTCTTCCGAAGGCTTCAACATAATTCATACTAACCACTGGAAATGAGGTACGATATAATCCTCGTACCTTATTTCCAGATGGGTGGCAACCCGTCTGACTCGATTTTACTATAATCAAGGTTGCGAACTTGACATAAACACCTTACCCATTAAATATTTCCATACGTCAGTATAAACTAAGAATTGTACAGTGTAGAAAAGTCAATTCATCCAGTAGACAGATTTCGTCCTTATTGGGAACTCATCATGTACTGGCCAGAATTTGCCGCGGACAGGGCTCGAACAATTAATGTTCGTGACTGCATAGAAATTGTGCAGCTGAAATTTCCAGTCAAGTACGATGTATCCATGACTACTAGAGGCGAGAGTTGCATATCTAATTTTGTTTTCCGTATATATGTATTGCGATTTGATCCTCGCTAGTCAGTTTTCCGTCGTACTCCGATGATGATCATGGAAGGTCGAAACGCGTCAGTGCATGCGACTGGCGGTATTTTCATATATTTCGACGACTAGTTAAATTCAACGGGATTGGTGTTTACTTCAAACTCGCAAATTTGGTTTAAAGCATTGTTACAACCGCCCGCGCAATCAATTATTGTTTAATTGTTTTTATTATATTAATTGTTATTACGCCCACGCAACCAATGTTCGTTTAAATACCTAAATGACTCTGTTTTACTTCTATATCAATTTTGTTGCCACCCGTATAAAAAAATCAAAACCCAGGCAGTATATAAACGAAAGGTTTTAAAATGAAGTTTAGTAGTTTCCAGCATACAAACATTGAACTGCCCAAAATTACGGCATTTAAAGTATTTGTTTATATTTTAAAGAATGAAAATTTATTTGTGACTTCGATTTGTTTACAAAAGATTTGTTTATATATAAAATTTGCAACAGATTTCACTAATTTTACAATAAAAGTAGGTTTCGAGCATTAATCGGTACATTCCTGTTCAGATAAATCGAAAAGCAAAATAGTCTGTAAGTTTCGAAACATTGCTGGCTTAAATTTATTTTTAGTATATAACATGCCAAATCTCTCTAGAAGCATTTTTATTTCGACATTGATCGAACTATATTTCAGTGTATCAAATACAATTTATTCATGATCATTTTAGTAAGATAATAAAAGAGTTCTTCAAATCAAGTTTGCAAGGTTGAAGTAAACACCAATCCCATTGTATTTAAACATTCGTCGGACAACATAGAAAAACTACCGCCAGTCGCACGCACTGACGCGTTTCGACCTTCAATGATCATCATCAGAGTACGACGGCAAACTGACTATCGAGGATCAAAACACATTGAATATATATGGAAATCAAAGTTAGATATGCGGCTCTCACCTCTAGCAGTCTCGCATACATTGAACTTGACCGGAAATGTCGGATAAACAATTTCTATGCAGTCACGAACATTAACTGTTTGCAGCTTTCGCCACATATACATGTATAGGCAATACAATTAAAAAATAATTGATTGCGCGGGTGGTTGTAGCAATTCTTTAAATCAAGTTTGCGAGCTTGAATTAAACACCGATCCCATTGTATTTACACAGTCTTCGATAAAAATTGTAAATCACAATTTTAATGAAATTTAGCATACATCAAAATCCATTTTATTGGTACCAAGTATCGACTCCGAAACGATAGTGTTATTACCATGTACCCTTTTGGCAACCATAATGTTGGTATCAGGTACTGGCACAACAGCCAAAGTTTTTGTATCCTGTACAGGCTTGGTGAATATATATATATATATATATATATATATTCCCAAAACTCCATGAATGCACTGGAGCCAGCTTATCCTCAAAAGGAGTCAGCCGCAGTAAAGTAAAGTAGAGTATATATATATATATATATATATATATATATATATATTCATTGTACCCTTCTTATGTGCAAAACAAAAAGTTTTATCAGATATAAGAAAATTTTCTTTCTCATGGTCTTCTCAAATATCTACTTTACCAGCAATCAAAGAGAAACAGCTGTTAATGTCGATATAAAATATTATTTACCAATATACATGCGCAAGTTGTCGATCAACTTACGTAGGCCGATCGACCAGACGGTTAATTACTCGAATGAGAGAACATTGCAAACTTGAACGCCTGTTTTAAATCAAATGGTGAATACACGTCTGCTATTGCGCAACAAATCATCGAAACAACGCACGTATGTTCTCCAGACGTAGCATTCAAAGTAATTACTAAATGCAAAAACAAAAGGGAGCTAGCCACATACGAAGCCTTATGAATAAACAAATTGCAGCCGGATTTATGTAAGCAGAATAAGCACGTACACGCATTGAGCTTGAACTGGATGTGACGCACGCAATTTGATTGGTTTCTATTTTTCACACTCTCTCTATGTTCATATATTTCTATCTTGTTTTGCTTTCCAATTTTTATATAAAGATATGTTCATTAGTAGATACTTGAGAAGATAATGAGAAAGAAAGGTTTCTTGTATCCGATAAAATTTCTTTTTGTTTTTGCACATAGTAGGGTACAATGAATTTTCTTAAAACTCGCATTTCAAAAGAACATATATATATATATATATATATATATATATATATATATATATATTCATAGTACTCTTTCCATATGAAAATATAGAAAGAAATTTGTTTAGTTACAAAAATCGCTTCTTTCTTATTTACTTCTCAAGTATCTACATCTATCTAAAGGCTACATTAGTTGACCAAGCTTCACATTTGAAATCGTCCAAATGCGCAGAACAGAATGCATTAACAAAAAAAAATTTAAAGATATTGGCAGAAATGCAGACATAAAAATACTACGCGCTGATAAAGGCAAGAGCGTTTTTATAATGGACAAATTTGACTACCTACAAAAGATGGAAAACGTGTTAAAAAACAATACAAAATTCACGCTTCTAGACGATAAATCACATGAAATAGACAAAGTGGAGCGCAAAGAAACAAATGAAATAAAGATATTGGCAGATGCCGGTCTAATTGATGAGGCAACTGCAGAGAAGCTCAAGCCAGTTGGATCATCTACACCAAAATTGTACGGATTACCAAAAACACACAAAAAAGGTTGTCCTATGAGGCCAATTTTATCAATGGTAAATTCTCCGTTTCATGCACTAGCTAAACGGTTACTTTGTCAACTTGAACCATTACGCAATCTATTAGGTTATTATTCGGTTGCCAATTCGTTTGAGTTTGTAAACAAAATTCAAGGTATAAATGTTAAAAACAAGATTATGGTATGATTTGATGTTACGTCTTTGTTTATAAATGTTCCAATTGAAAAAAACCGTTGGCATTATAGTCAAAGTGGTATAACACGACATGTTACCATCGTCTGTGCCAGGTAAAACTCTACGCAAGCTTATCTTATTATGCACGAAAGGCGTACGGTTTCGTTTTAATGGAAGCATCTATAAACAGACTGATGGTGAGGCAATGGGCCCCTTATCTCCAGTGTTGGCTGAGATTTTTCTAGGGCATCTAGAGAACACATCATTAAGATGTGACATAAGTAAATGTGCTCAATATATACGGTACGTGGATGATAATTTCCTTGGTATTAAGAACAGGTCGCTATCACGAATAGTGCTTCAAAGTTACAACAAAGCACATAAGAATATCGGTTTCACGTCAGAGCACGAGAAAGATGACTGTCTGCCTTTTCTAGATGTACTATTAAAGAAAGAAACTGATAGTAAATTAAATAGAACAATTTCCCATAAAACAACCTGGTCTGCACAATATTTGCACTACAGCAGCTTTGTGCCATTTCAATTTAAATTAGCAACAGTTCGTGGCTGCTTTTCAAGAATCGACAAGTTGGTTAGTCAGGATTCAAAAGACAGCGAATATAATTGACGATTTTATGCCAAATGGCTATCCTAGACAATTAATTGAATCAATTATTAAAGGGGGAATAAAACAGAAACAGGCGTATTACGTACCAGAAGAGAAAACAGTCTACCTCAACATCCCATTTAAGGGGGATGCAGTTTCCCAAATGGCACAAAAGAAAGTTGAAGCGGCATTAACACGCACATTTAATGCAGCTAAACTACGAGCGTTATTTAGGGTAACACACTTTCCTTTACCAGCAATCAAAGAGAAACGGTCGTTAATGTCGACATCTAATATTATATATAGGTATATTTTTTTTTCATATATATATATATATATATATATATATATATATATAAAATATTACATTACATAAATGCGCAAGTTGTCGATCAACTTACGTAGGCCTATCGACCAGACGGTTAATTTCTCCAATACGAGAACATTGCAACTTAAACGCCTGTTTAAAATCAAATGGTGAATATACGTCTGCATTACACGAAATATTATTGAAACCTCACACGTATGTTTTTCAGACGTAGCATTTAAAATAATTACCAAATGCAGTAACAAAAGGGAGTTAGCCACACACGAATCCTCCTGGATAAAAGAATTGCAGCTGGATTAATGCAAGCAGAAGAAGCATGTTCAAGCAATGAGCTT
This sequence comes from Eudiplozoon nipponicum, assembly GCA_029291075.1. Taxonomy (NCBI): domain Eukaryota; kingdom Metazoa; phylum Platyhelminthes; class Monogenea; order Mazocraeidea; family Diplozoidae; genus Eudiplozoon; species Eudiplozoon nipponicum. Next base: position 42,571 of record JAQBSW010002531.1, on the reverse strand, counting down.
GAATTGGAAGTAACGCACGTGATTGATTGGTTGTTCCTTTATTTCACACTCTCTCCATGTTTACCTTTTTCTATATTGTTTTGCCTTTCATTTTATATATAAATTGATGTTCATTTGTAGATACTTGACAAGAAAATAAGAATGAAGCGGTTCTTGTATCTTATAAAATTGGTTTTTTTGCACATGGAAATGCTACTATGAATTTTATTAAGGTTCGCATTCGAATATATACATATATATATAGTGAGTTGGTTTTGAAGTCGCATTGTCAAAGACTATTTATGAAGTTAGCATTACGACTTCAGGAGATTGTACCGTCCAAGTTTCCAACCTTCCTCACCAAACTATATAGTTGGTATAGGGCAGAGTACCGACTCTTACTGATGAGTCGCCAGGAAGCACATAAAGTATGTGCACATGAAACTATACGTTCTGTTCATGCTGCCTTTGTTCTATCCTCTTGATCTTATTTGAACAAATCTGTTATTAGGTGTGTAACATCTAATGCACATTTGCATTTTAATTCACATTTTTGAGGAACATTAACCAAATGTCTGTTGGTTTTTTCATCGAAGCTACTTATTTATTACTTGAATATTTTCATGTTTATTCAAACATTATAGGAATAATGTCTCTTATACTTGTATTTATGCATGTGTGTACTTGATTACTTGTTTTTTATTTTCTTCAAAAATAGTGTACAATTAGTTTTTCGCGCGTGTCTTGGCTCATTAATTTTTGGTTGTTTTTTTTTATTTTTTAGTAATTTTTGTGTACCGAGGACGTCTGTGAGGCACACGTAATCTTCTAACAAACGTTTCGACCACGTGTCTCGCGAGAACGAGCAACGTGTAAAAGACGCGTATTAGCGTATAAATGTAATGAATATGGAATGGAGGGAGTCCCAGTTGGCGAAATTTCAAAGCTCCTGTCCGCCATCATTTTCCGCACCAGTACCTACTTCCTCAAATCTTCAATATCAACAACTACAGTTATGGCATCAACAAGAACCTCAAATCCATGAAAAACAACAGCAGCAGTTAGGGCAACAATACAGGATAACAAAATACCACCACCATCAACACCATCAGCAAAAAAGACAAGAACATCAACAACACGAAATAAAGCAACATCAACGGCAAACACAAGAACATCAAATGCAACAGCAGCAACAACACCTCTATCCAAACTATTACCTCGACCTCCAACATCGGCAAACTCAAAAACAACAAAAACAACACGAATACATTCCACAACAACAACAGCAAGCACAACAACACCAACCACAAGACGAATTTCATATAAAGCAACAACACGAATACATTCCACTACAACAACAGCAAGCACAACAACAACAGCAACTACAACAATTAGAATTTCAAACACAGCAACAATACGAATACACTCCACCACAACAATATCACCAACCACAAAAAGACGAATTTGAAACACAGCAACAACACGAATACATTCCACCACAACATCAGGAACCACAACTATATCACCAACCACAAAAAGACGAATTTCAAACACAACAACAACACGAATACATTCCACAACAACAACAACAACAACAACACGAATACACTCCACACCAACAGCAAGCACAACAACAACACCAACTACAACAATACGAATTTCATATACAACAACAATACGAATACATTCCGCAACAAATGCAGCAAGCACGAAAACAACACAAACCACAACAAAACGAATTTCATATACATCAACAACACGAATACATTCCACCACAACATCAGGAAGCACAACAATATCACCAGCCACAAAAAGACGAATTTCATACACAGCAACAACACGAATACATTCCACAACAACAAAAACAACACCAACCGCAACAAGACGAATTTCATATACAACAACAACACGAATACGTTCCACCACAACAACAGGAATCAAAACAATATCACCAACCACAACAATACGAATACATTCCTGAACAACAACAGAAAGCACAACAACACCACCAACCACGACAAGACGAATTTCATATACAGCAACAACACCATTATCAAAATGATTACTATCAACAACAACAGCAAACACAACAACAAGAGCCAATAAAACAACAACTAAATAAAATACACCATGAGAAAAGTCACTGTGTCGAGCTGCCGACCGTGGAACAAAATTCAACCAGCATGCTTTATGGGCAGGTAAATGTCTCTACTTATGATTGTCGTGCGAATTCATATTTAATTTTAAAATCGCTTGGTTGGTAAAGTTGTGGGATAAATGTAGGCATAGATGTTCAATCAGTGTAACACTAGGCATAGTAATAAATTATTATCGTTGCTAATTGTGTTTTCAATACCAGGTGTTTCTTAACATTTAGAATGAATTATATAGCTCTCAAATTGATTTTCAAAGTTTAGTTCTGTGGCAATATTCCTGGATACAATTCAGGAGTTTCAAAACAGGTTCGAAATCAAAGCCTAGTGAATAAGTTGCACTTCTAATCTTTTTTACTGTTTACTTATATATATAGAGAGAGAGAAAGGGAGAGAGTAACTAGACCAAGTGTATGAAAGGTTCGCAGCTGATCTCTGCATTTTTTCCGGTTTAGGTAGTCACTGATTACGACAAACTCTGCATTTATACCCTGATAAGGCGATGAAGCATATGATGAAAAGAGCCCCCAAAACGAAATTCATGTACGTGCCATCTCAGATCAGGAAACTGAGATCGATAGACTGTCATTTCACGAGTGGTCTTCATATTATTATTTAAATTTCCTCGGAAGTTCATACGCAATGCATATTGTTAAAGCAAAGATCCATGATGTATATGGTCTTGATTTTCTAGAATACAATTATTACATCATATACTCAATCATCTAAAAACTATAATGAATTCGATTTTAAAATTGTTCATGTGTCCGTCAGAACTATTATTGTTAAGCACACATACGCTCACACTTACAAGTATAATTTTCTATTCATGCATAAACTATATATATATAAGCTTTAAAAGAAACATGTTGCACGACAGGGAATAGATTGATTACCTTTTCCTTGAGGTGCGACACAAGGTTTTTGCATCCACTGTCTACCTGATTATTCCAGATACATCGACTTCTTTTTTTTCTGAAGTCTTTTTCAATGGAAAGCACATTACACAAACAAATTGACAATCAATATGTTGCTTAACTAATGCTAAACGTGGTGGCTCAGTGGTTAGAGCACTAGATTCCGAAGCAGACGTGCCCAGGTTCGAGCCCTGTCCGCGGCAAATTCTCGCCAGTAGGCCATGAGTTTCCGATAAGGATGAAACCAATCTACTTGATCAATTGCCTTATCTACACTATACAATTCTTAGTTTATACTAACAAATATGTACATAATGGGTAAGGTGTTTATATCAAGATCGCAACCTTGATTATAGTAATTCTACTCATGTCAGTATTTATCGTTGTACAATGCTTTGAAAACAATTTTACCTTTCGTTGTTGTTTTAGGAGGAGGTGATGTCCCTTATAGAAAGCCTTGCAGGTGATTTCTTTAACCGCGACTCTGCATTTCAAACCTCTCCAGATGACATTAGTTCAGCGAACCGTTTTGATGAATCTTTATGCACACGACCACCGATGAATACCATTGCTCCATTAATAGAAAAAAATGTCGACCATGTTAAACAAAAAGATGGAAATGAACAAGACAGAAACGCATTCATTGACCTAGATTCCTTGTTAAAGTTTTCCATTGAAGCACCGATCGAGAACATTCGAACGTTTGTGGACCAAATGAACAATGGTTTGTATTAGCAAAAATGTCCTAAACGTAATGTATTTGACACAGTTTTGTGACAGTTGAATTTTTCTTTAGCTGCTACATTTCCGACAATTCACTTCCCTATCCTATATGGAATTATTAAATTGACAAATCAAAATGTGTTTATTCAAATACATAGCCTATATTGTTCATCATATACATTGTCACTTATGTTGTTCTCCGCCATTTTTGTACATGAATTACTAAAAATATGGTGTTCATTAATTTCAAATATATTTTCGTGTTATTAATTATTTAAGTATTTTGATTTCATAGTCGGAATAGCTGTATACGAACCACGGATAAACATTTCCAAAGGGAACTCGTTAGAATAATTTACTGCCAGACTAGTTACAGCAGAATAAAGCTTATGTTCGGTCGGCCCCTAAAATTAACGGATCATACAGAACCTGCGAGGAATATTGCAAGTTAAACTCTGTTATCAACACCGATGCATACCCTATTTTACATATAAATTACTTGCTTGAAAAGATCAGTGGAAGTAATTGTTTTTAAGTGATCGACCTCAGATGCATTCCGGTAGAGAAGGTTGATGTCATCACTGCTTTTTGTCTATTTGAATAAATTTACATGACTTTTATTCTCAAGTGCGCCACTCAGACATTTAAGACGTTCATGAAAAACATTCTGCACGATGAAACCGATTACTTAATGTCATATCTTGATGACAACGATTTTTAGTTCTGACATAGATTCTCATACCGAGCATCTTGGGAATGTTCTATCACACTCCGCAGATCACGATCACCAAATCAACTGTGACAAAACACAAATTAAAACTGCATCCGTTGATTTCCTAATGCATGGTATACAGACTTTGCCTTCTAATGTCGATTGAATTAAGAATCTTGCGTCAACAGAGAACTTGATGGACTTACAGAAAATATAGGGACTTCTCAACTACTATCATATGTTCCTTCCTGGTCTACCAAGACAACTATTTCCGTTATGTGGGCACTTGCGAAATCTAAAATGACTAAGCAGGACTCTGATGAAAAGAAACTGCTCCGTAATGCTTCAACTGGAAAGAAAAATTGCGGAACTGGATAATGTAGAAAAAGCAATTTATCCAGTAATTACCTGATCTGCGTTTTGACTAACGCAGCTTTCATTGTTCCAGTAATTTTCTTTTTTTTCATAATATTTCGATCTTCATTACCGTAGATCTTCATCAGATGCATTTCACGAAACAAATTTGAATAAAATCTCTTCTAAATAATATCCGTCACGCCCAGCATATTTATGAATTTTCTTTATGGCATTTAATATGGAATCATGGCGATAAAAATATGCATTGCATAAATTAATTAAGAAATTCATGATTATATTGAGATTGGATTCTATTTCAAGACCGCAGCTCAAGATTTTGCAGCTATTACTTTTCCTTCCAATCAATATTCCAACATTCACGAAAAACAAATTTCCTTTTTCAGTCTCACCGATTAGTGTTCACTTTAACTTATGGAAGACATATCTCTAATGTATACGAAAGTGTATTTTATGTATAACACGTGTGTAGGGGCGATATCGTGTCTACGCATATAATTTTGTACAATTATACAAATACAAGTCAATAAGGACACAACTATAGTCTACATTTCAGAACATAAATCTAAATTATTAAAAGTAAATTAATCAATTAACAAACGAATGACCATTTAAACGAAACGTTACGAAATACAGAAAATGGATAAATTACCTGGTCTTTGTTGTGCCCAACAAGGTGTTTGCATTTACATGTTTCAATTCAAGCCCATTTCATCGGAAAGCATATCCCATAAACAATTTGACAATCATTAAATCAAGTGGTACATCTAGTTTAAACTGTTTATTTGATACTAAATGGTAAATCTCTTATATGTGTCTGCACCTATACACTCATCGAATTGAAATTGCAGTAATCTATTGACACCTGTAGACGATTAAATAGTTAAGCGTACGCCATACCTGTCCATATGTTCCACGTTTGATTTGGATTGAGATATAATCCGTTACTGCACGTGTACATTCATCCAAGTTAAATTACATTGTTCTAACAACAGCTGAAGATTCACTGGATAAGCGTACGCAATGTCCATGTATGTGGGTGTTTGTTTATGATTGAGATATAATTAGTTACATATAATTTACTGCACGTGCATCACTCATCCAAGCAAAATTAAAGTGACACATATCAATTCCTCTTTACACACGCCAGACCTATTTCTTACGCTTAATTCCTTAAATTAAGCATTTAGGACGAATGGAATCCCCTAAAGATTTGATCAAGATACTGTTAATACCCGGTCGCAAAATTTTCGCAGTAAATAATTAAGTAGTAAAAGTTAAAAAATAATAAATGTTTCATTAGGATATAGAAGTTCAAACTAAAAATCATAAAAGATATTCGATAAATGCCTACTGAAAGAAATATAATAATAATAGTGCAAAGACAAATTCCTTTATTTTTAAACATAAAGTTTTATTAAAATTAGCTACAATGCATAAAGTACCTAAGTTAGTTGATACAATGATGAACAAATAATCAAGGATGAAATTATAAGATAATCTGAAAATAAATTACGGGATATTGAATTACTCATCTCCTATCCTCTGTATGTTAATAGCAATCCAACGTTCTTAATCTTTTACTTGAGTGAATTTAGAATTCTGATTAATGCAGCCTTCGCTTCCTACCATTATTTAATGCTCTATTTCAAGTCGACCCCAGTGATTTTTCGACGGCTGTTTCATTCATTTGTTTAAATTTCGATCAATTCTCTAATCAGTCTTTTCGATCTACTACGACCACAAATTGCAACCATCCCAATTAACTGTGTCCTGACTCTATGGTATAGCGTGCTAGAACTATTAACATTCTCATATTTGCATGCGGATCTATGTTCCCCTAGTCTTACCTTAATTGGACGCATGGTTTCACTCATTTACATGAGGTTACAGTCGTTGCATGAAATTCCATACACAATTGCGCTCAGAGTTTATGGTTTAACAAAGGTACTTTAGGAATTATTGTTAATATCAAGAATTACACAACATAAAATGTTTAAGTTTCTACGTAATAGAATAAGGAAATATTCGTACTTCTTAAACCAGACAATGGTAAATTCATACCATTTGCTTGAAATTGTTGACAGATATGATCTATGTGAAAACGATAATTTGGCGAGCTAACATATGGTGTCAATGTACACTAATATACCAGTACTCAAAGCAGTGGATTATTTTCAGCGTTTCATGGATGATCACCAGATAATATTAGAAAAAAATGAAATTACGATGATGCATATTTTAGAGATGACGAACAAATCTGTCTTTTCTTTAAACCAAGTTTGCGAGCTTTAAGAAAACACCAATCTCATTGTATTTACTTCAAGCTCGCAAACTCGATTTGAAGAATTGTTACTACCACCCGCGAAATCAATTATTAAAAAAATATGCCTTCTAATTATTTTACATTTGGGAATAATTTTCTTTGCAAATTACAGTTTTCTTAATGTGACATCCGCTGTCAGCTTTAATAGCACACATATTCATGAATTAATTGGAGAAAACCTCTTAGATATGGCACCCCAAAATCCCAAACTCTGTGTATGCTTCTTGGTTGACGTATTAGTTGTTTTGAAACATGGGGAGGATGAACTGATAAATTTCTTAAACTTAGCGAATCAAGTGGGCGAACTGAAATTTAGGATTGAAAATGTCTCATGTCGCGAATTACCATTTCTTAATCTCCAATTAATAAGCAATGAAAGAAAATTAGAACAATATATTTATAGGAAATATACTTATTCAGGTATCCTTCTTAATTTCAGATCACATCATCAGATACAAAACATAGGGAGATTGAATTGGGTAGACTGCGGGAAATATTTAATGATATTGGGTACTCTCTAAAGTTAATACAAGCAAATATTATGAGTGACATAGGTAAATTTAATCATAATTGGGAAGGAGTGAAGCGAAATAAAACAAAAGAGGATCAGAGAGTCATTTTAATACCTGAATCCAAACTAAGTTAGACAATAATGCGTTAGCATTGAAATAAAATATACGTAATATTTTAACACGGACCCTTAACCAACGCACTAAACTTCCCAAGAAACTGGATAAAATTCAACAGTTAGACACATCAAGTGTATAGAATTACATGTAGCCACTGCAACCTCACGTATGTGAGTGAAACCATACGTTTAATTAAGGTTAGAAGAGTGGAACATAGAACCGCATGCAAATATAAGAATGTTAATAAATCAAATCTTGCAAGACACACAGTAGAGACAGGAAACACAATTCATTGGAGTGATTTCAGACGGATATCAATTTGTGGTCGTAGTAGATCAACTAGATTGATCAAAGAATCCATCGAAATTAAATCGAGAAATGACATAATGAATGAAACAGCCGTAGAAAAATCACTACGTTCAATTATTAAAACAGAACTAAATAATGGTAGTAGGCAACGTTTGCACGAATATGAATTAGAAACTCGCTCAGGTAAAAAATAAGAACGTCGAATTATCACTATCTTACAGAGGGTGGGAGATGAGTAATTAAATATCTCTTAAATAACTTTCGGATTATCTTATAATACCATTCTTGATTTCTCGGTATCTCATTGTATCTATTAACTTAGGCTCATTATGGATTGTAGAACTTTGAAATAAAACTTTACGTCTTTGTACGATTTCTATAATCTTTTATTCAGTAGGAAATTTTGGAATTTTTTTAATGACCCCTTTTTATTTTAACTTTCAATCCTAAAGGTACATTCTATCTTTACTCTTATTTTACGAAATTTTAATTATTTAAGGTGAAAATTTTGCGACAGGGTATTCACAGTAGCTTTCCGTCTTAATCACTCGGATGCCACTTGTAAATACTTCAAATAGGAAAACGTGTAAAAGATAAGCCTGAAGTGTGTGACATTTATCACTTTAGTTTCACTTGGATGAGTGATACACATGCAGTAAATTATATGCAATTAATTACTTCTGAGTCCTAAGTAAAAACCTACACACACAGGTGTGGCATACGCTTTTCCAGTAAAGCATAGGCTGTTGCTAGATCAATGAAATTTCATTTCGATGAGTGTACACATGCACACATACATGGCACACACGCACCTAGTGAACAGATAGTTAAACTTTAAAAATCTAGTGGTACGTTTAGATGAAACAGTTTAAACTAGATTTAACAGTTGACTTAACGATTATCAAATTGTTTGTGGGATGTGCTTTCCCTTAAATAGGGATTCCGAAACAGGAAGCCGAAATATCCGGAGTAAAATTTATTGCTGAATGCAAAAACCTTATTGAGCTCAACAAGGGCCAAGTAAAGAATTGTGATTTAGATACTTTTCAGATCATGTTTTAGATTTGAGTGTCCAGTGACTACATGGAACACAGAACATGACAAGGCAGTCGTCATGTCTGATTGAAATATTATCTAAATAAAAATTCAAACTATTTGAATGAGTTTTAGTAAACTATTTGGATGGAAATGGCATAACTGCAATAATGAAACACCATTGGCTTCCTAAAATGCCTTAAAAAATTAATCAACTTCAAGGCAATTACCGGCTTTTATAGATTCCGAGAAGACAGCTAGGCATATTCTGCATCTGACTATAGCTAGAGGTAGCCAAAACGGATATAATAAACGGTCAATTGCGTTGCTCGCTGGGGAGAAATGTTGCAGTAGAAAATAAAGATGTGGTTAACGTGCTGCTACCTCAAGCGGTTGAAGACGATGATTAGCAAGAGTTGAAGACGACATTGTTGCGTTCATCAAAGTGATCGTCATTCTCTCCAGCAGTAGTCGTTTCAGCGCTGTGGAAAATTTTCTACTTTCTGAAACAAGTAAAAAACTATCTATTTCGAGTTTAGTGTTTAAAAATAAACCTGCGATTTTTGCAATAAGTTTGGTTTTTATATCAAGAACGCAACCTTGATTTAAACAATGACTATCACCGCCCGCACAATCAATGATAGTTTAATTATATAAATGTCCAAATACCCCAGGTAGCATAGCGACTGTTCTACAATGACAGATTGGGAATGATGAGTCGGAAATTTACGTCTAAATAGAAACTTTAGTTAGTATATAACTGAAAAATATATATAGCTTGTGGTAGGATGTCTCAGTAGTTAGATCAACAGACTGCGCAGCAGACGTGCCTAGGTTCTAGCCTTGTCCGTGGCAAATTATAGACTTTGCGTGAAGGGATCCCAATAAGAATGAAACCGGTCCACTGGAAATATTTCTTTTTTACGTCATACAATACCAATTTTATACTGAAAACGTATTTATTTAACTTTATTGGTATTTATATTTATATCGCAAACTTGATTTAGGTAAATATCGTATTATTCACTAACGCCTATTACGAAAGCATGATTCGTTTATCATGCCTTCTTCATTGGAGCCGGAACTGACTTTAGCAGGATTGTTATGACATGAATGGGTTTAAAGTATTGAAGACAGTTATTGGAGACGAAGCGGCTTTGGGATTATGAGAAACTTCAGGAATATACACACAATTTTACAGAAGCAATAAATTAAAATTAACATAACTCGATATTTCGTTTATCTACCCATTTATAGAAAATAAATATACATTTAAACGTGTAAACTTATAAAGTGTTTAATCCAAAAGTGTTTTTAGTCCAGAATAATCGTGAGCTAATAATGCTGATTATTGTACAACGAGAACGGACCATTGTTTTGCGAAGCGCTTTATCTACATAAATGCAAAAAATGATGGAAATGCGCAAGTATGATGAACTGTAATATTAGGAACTATGCTATGCTTGCATTTTTTAAACGTATGCACTGTATCTCACTTTCTTTTGAGTCATATTGCGCGCATGTCTTTATTCAATACAAATTTACAGCAATAAAATTGGATTAGTTTCGCTTGAATCTAGATCAGATTAATTAATTTACTTCACACGTAGAGTTATATTTCCATGATAAAAAAGGATTATGCAAATCATTGCTGAAAATGCGGTTCTTAGCCTTTAAAAATGGGCCTTCGAGATATCCAGAATATCTCACGTAATTTTATTTATCTAATTCCTTTAACTGGCATATCAGTGCAACATTTGACGTTAATTACCTGATCTGCGTTTTGACTAACGCAGCTTTCATTGTTCCAGTAATTTTCTTTCATCAAGATATTTCGGCCTTGCTTACCGTAGGCCTTCATCAGTTGCATTTCACGAAACAAATGAAGCACTTGCTTCATTTGTTTCGTGAGATGCAACTGATGAAGGCCTACGGTAAGCAAGGCCGAAATATATTGATGAAAGAAAATTACTGGAACAATGAAAGCTGCGTTAGTCAAAACACAGATCAGGTAATTACAATTATTCCAGGTGCGCATCAAGGCAACTCCTTCATTTGACGTTAATTTTGGATCAACATTAACACATTTGTCAATGGTCAGCGACATGGCCGAGAATCCTGCATAAAATCATAAAATGCAGTGGTGAGAATAGTTTTAGAAACTATCCAAATGGCAGTCTAACGTCTAGCAACGCATGTGTCCGGCAACTAATTGGCAGACAAAGTGTGCAATATGATAATTGGCATTCAAATGAGGCTTAGGTATGCACTTCAATTCATTAATTGCTCTCTCTGCCCACACGATCGGACAAATGCATGCAATCGAGCTCATCAAAGTATTGGAATCTGGAAACGGCTTTCCCGGAATCTGGTGCTCTAACCACTAAGCCACCCAGCCGTATGCTACACACAATTTTCAATTATATACAAACAATTTTTTTATGGTTAACCTTTCCCTTAAGCGGAGGCCATATAGCATAAGTTTATACCTAAAGTTCCAACTATCCATCACAGGTTGCGCGGGTAGTGATAACAATTAATTAAACCAAGAATGCGATCTGCCTGCTTCATTATGTACATAAATTTGTCATGATAAACTAAGCATTGTATAGTGTGGCAAAGGCATTTCATCCAGTAGACCGGTTTCGCTCTTATTGGGAATAATTTAATTGATATCCAAAACAGTGAAATCTACCGTCAGCCACACATACTGATGCGTTTAGAATTTCCATTATGATCAATAGAACACAATAACAATCAATTTATAAATAAGTTATGAGAAATCCAATATGTAACTGTCACTTCTAGCGGTCTCGCATAAAATTCTACTTGATTAGAAATGTCGGTTGCATTTCTTTTTTTGCAGCTTTCACCACATTGGAATGTTATAAAGTTAAAAAATCATTGATTGCTCGAGTGATGACAACAAATTTTTAAATCAAGTTTGCGCGATTGGAATAAAAACAAATCCCATTGTCTTCGACCAGTCGCACAAATTAGCAATACTACAATCTGTCACATGCACTTTACTTTACTTTACTTTACTGCGGCTAGCTCCTTTTAGAGGATAAGCCGGCTCCATTGATATCCCGGATTAAACCTCTCCATGCCGGGCGGTTGGCAGCCATTTCGGAACATAAAGAGGGCCAATGACGCTCCCAGTGACGCGGACCATAAAAATTGCGTAAACCTAGGAGTTCCATGTCCGATTTGATTGTTGCAAGCCATGTCTTCAGTTGTCCGCCTCGGCGGCGGCGCCAGTTTGTACATTGACCTGGGTTCATCACCTGCCGTACCATTTCGTCTTCGGGTTTGCGTAGTACGTGCCCGAACCATTGAAGTCGACGATGTTGGATCCAGACAGATAGTTGCATGATGTCACCGCATTGGTGACGAACAGATGCGTTCGACACTTGGTCCATCCATTTTGTCTTTGTGATGTACCTAAGGCACCAATGGTCGAATACTTCGAGCTTTTTGCAGTCCTCAGAACGTAATGGCCAAGTCTCACAGCCATACAGTAGCACAGGGCGAATAGTAGCCTGGTAGACTCGGATTTTCGTTTTGAGGCTGATTTCACTTCTCCAAAGTGAGTTCTTCAATTGTAAGAAAGCAAGTCTGGCACGGTCGATGCGTGTTCGGACTTCATTCTTTGCTTGACCAGTTGGAAGTATTTTTGAGCCAAGGTACGTAGAATCGTCGACTGTTTCGATTGGGCTGTCGTACACCGTGAGCTGCTCATCAGATGAAGATACACCGATGGCGAAGGCTTACGTTTTGTCGGCATTGATTTCCAGACCAACGGCTGATGAAAACTGGGCCACTTGATCCAAAACGGCTTGCATGCTCCCAAAGCTGTCAGCAAGGAGAACAACATCGTCTGCGTAATCAACATCCGTCAGCCATAGGTTATTTGATACTTGAACGCCTCGGAACTCAGCGCGTTGCTCAGAATCCAGTCAACCGCATAATTGAACAATATGGGTGACAGGGGACATCCTTGTCGAACCCCAGTGCGCAGACTGAATTCATCCGATTCTTCTCCGTAAACACGTACTCTGGCTTTGGTGCCTGCATAGTAGGCCTTGATCAGATTGACGAGTTTTATGGGCATTCCGTCGAGCAGCATGATGTTCCATAGGGAGTCGCGATCAACAGAGTCAAAAGCAGCTCGAAAATCAATAAAACAAGCGATGGTTGGTTGTTGAAATTCGTTGCGATGTTCCAAAACTCGCCGTAATGTAAAGATCTGATCAACACAGCCTTTGCCTGGGCGGAATCCACCCTGATTGGGACGGGTACGGATATGCCGCTCATTACAGAAGCGGTTCAATAGAATCGACGCCAACAGCTTGGATGCGGTGTTGAGAAGACTGATACCACGGTAGTTTTCGCACTTTGATCTATCACCCTTTTTGGGAAACGGTAGCAGGATTGACATTCCGAAGTCTGACGGGCATGCTTCTTGTTCTCAGATAGAAGAGAACAGTCGATGGATTGATGGCAGTAGTGCGCCTATACAGGCCTTGTAGATCTCTGCAGGAATTCCATCTTCACCGGGGGATTTCTTGCTCTTCATGCGCTGGATGGTCGTAGCGATCTCAACCTCAGTTGGGGAAGAGCAGTCCACATCGTAGCTGGGTGTAGATGTTGCAGGTGGTTGCGGTGGGGAGCGGCCACTGTATGGTCGGTTCAATAACTGCGAAAAATGTTCAACCCATCTTACGATTTTGCCATTGACATCAGAAATCAAGTCTCCTGTTGCGCTGCGTAGAATTGTCTCTGCATTGCGCTTACCAGATGCTTTACGTATAAGACGGAAGAGACCCCCGAAGTCACCGACGTTTGCAGCCGATTCCATGGCGGAAGCCATTTCATCCCAGTACTGCTTACGGTCAGCCCGAGCAGACCTCGTGGTTTCACGTCTCAGGTGGCGATAATTAGGCGCGTTATTCATCCGGGCATCTCGCTTTTTGTGACGCCCGTATCGTGCGTTCAGAGATCCAGTCTTTATGGTGACTTTTGATGGTTCCGAGCGTTTCAAGCGCAGCTTGCTGAGTAGAGAGTTTCAAGTTATTCCATTGATGCTCCACATTGGTTTTATCTACGGCATGAGTTCCACCGTCAGCGGCAGTCAACTTTGCATTGATTGAGGCAGATAGCGCTGTACAACGGGATGGGTCCGTTAGGGCAACAACATTCAGGCGTTTCGTAGGTTGACGGCGCCGTCGGGATTTGAGATGAAGCCTCAATTTGGCACGTACTAGAGTGTGGTCGGACCCTCCTCGGCTGCCAGTTTCAGCTCCTCGGTATGACCTGCAATCTTCGACAGAAGACATCCAACGCGACCGTACCAGAATGTAGTCGATCTGATTGGCTGTGTGACCATCGTTTGAATACCAGGTGAGCAAATGCTTCCGAGGGTGTTGGAAACGCGTATTGGTAACGCACATATGGTTGACTTCTGCAAAGCTGATAAGTCGTGCTCCGTTCTCGCAGCGCTCACCTAGACCAAACTTTCCCAGTATGTGTCTGGTGGATGAGTCAGAAGGTCCTGTTCGTGCGTTCCAGTCACCAGCAACAAACAGTATGTCGCCTCTGGAAATTCCGTTGATGGTCTCTTGCAATTGGTCGTAGAACTCATCTTTCACATCCGAATCAGCTGCGAGGGTTGGTGCGTAGACGGCTACGACTGTGATGTTAAAAGGTTTCCCTCTCAGTCGGACCGTTGCGTACCTCGGTGATACGGGATTCCAAGCCAGCATGGCTCTCTGCGCTGTAGGACCAAGTAAAATGGCTACACCGTGTTGTCCGGACCCGTCAACTGGTCCGCTGTGATGCATCAAGTATGTTGATTCTGCCGACGGTACTTTTATCTTCGTTGATCCCGTGCCGGGCAGTCGGACTTCAGACAGGCATGCAACTTCAATCTGGTAGTCATATAAAGATTTGGCCGTGATTGCTTGGCTGCCGATATCAAGCAATGTTCGAACATTCCAACACCCGAAATAAATAGGTGTTTTCGCGCTGATAAAACCAGATAGCTTTTCATTTGACACCCTGGCCTCTGGGGGAGCACAGGGCGCGTCGCTTGCCGGGGACGCCGTAGCATGAACGGTATTCATAGATTGTGACATTTTCATGGAGTTTCTTGGGAATTTGGTACAAGTGGTGTCCCCTCACCACTCGGCTTTTTGATCGAGGACGCACCTCTAGCCTTTGCACATCCAAGCGCAGTCTGCAAGGCAGCAGTAAATAGTATGGTTGCCGGTGGCTGTTGAGAGCTCATTCGCCATTCGGAAGTACAGCGTACTGTCCAGGAGTGCATGTAATCCTGTGGCTGTTGTCCCCTTTGGTGGCGGGGAACACACGCCGAGTCATGGTGCCGTCGTCGGGCTCATGTGGTATTTTATAGGAGATCCGATTGCCGGTCGGAAATCCACCACGCCCTGGTGACACCACCGCCATTGCCCCGTTAGCCCATGTACGATCGATCATCGAAACATGTCACATGCACTGACGTGTTTCGACTTTCCACGAACATCATATACATTGTACATCGGAAATTATAATTCAAGCATTTCAGCAGATTACACACAAGAAATCTCACCTAATTATAAACTAGAAAACTAACTGTGTTAAGACGAAAATGAGCACTTTTTCAGAGCTATAAAATATCTATAGCGGTTTCGTCTATACAATACTTAGCCATGTGAATCGGTTTTTTTTTAAGTGAGCGGGATTAAGACAGATAATCTCAGTTGCACATATGTTTTGATCTTAATAGCGATTCATCAGTATAAACCGGCACTTTACCTCAAACGAATGTGCATGAGATTATACTTTCCGTTCATGCTGTCTTTGGTTTATCCTTCTGGTCACAACTGAACTAATTTTTTACTAGGTTCGCAACGCCTAATACATACTTACATATAGATTAGGTCTTCGCCACAAACAGTTTTTAACGGTTATATATTGAATTGAATGTTGTCATGCTTACCGTGAAATGTGATAACTGATATCGATCAAGGCCAGAGTTAATGGATTTACTGGAGTAACAGGTGTTCAGAAATAGTTGTAATTCTCAATTTCGGTGAACTGTAGCATACATTGATATCCATCATGTTAGTGCCATGTACATTTTCGGTACTATAATATTGGTATCGGTTACTGACACAATAGACATAGTGTTAGTATCCTTTCCAGACTTGATATATAAATTATATAATGTGAGATAGCGTTGAAGTCGCATTGTCGAAGACTTTATATGATGTTAGCTTCACTATTGCAGGTTTACACATTCGTCTAGCTGTTCTGTTGGCCGAAATAAAAGGCAAGTTGATCAACATTCCAAAATAACTGAATACATTATTCACAATAATTAAACTCGAAACCAGGCTGATTTTGGTTGCTTTTAAAGGTAAGAAATGACAAACGCACAGTATTGCAAAAACTGTTCGTTGTGACAATAACGCTTCGAATTTATGTAAGAGAGATTTTTACAAATTGAATATAACTTGAAAAATGTACGAAAATGTGTGCATTTCGTTATCCTCCTGTCCTTTCGTGCAATGTAGCCAGTAGTCCAACCTAATCACGTAGATCTATTAGGAAATAACTATATAAACAAACTGTGGCACGTATAGAGGCTCATATAACTATACTTAATTTATGATATAAAGTATTTCTCAATTTATAATACTAACATGTATATTGAAGCTGTGTAAAAGAGAGATATATAGCGGAACGTCTAATAATTTGCGTATATTACTTCCAGTTTAGCTTGGATAGTCTTGGAGTTCGTTAGAAATAGTATTCATGGTATTTCAATGCTACTAAATTATTAATAAATCTATTGCTATTAAAACATGTAAGTTTACTAATTGAGCAACTACGGAAATTAAGACTGAAATGAATGTAATGCAAATTCTGCAAAACATGGACTCGTTTAAAATGTTTTAAATAATGATTTTGTTAAGTTGTTATAAATTAGACACAATGAGATTGGTGTTTATTTCAAGTTCGAAAAATTTATTTAAATAATTGTTACCAGCACCGGCGCAAACAGTTAATGTTCGTAACTGCATGGAAATGGTGCAGCCGACATGTACAGTGAAGTACAACGTATGCGAGACTACTCGAGGTGAGAGCCGAATATCTAATTTTGCTTTCCATGTATATGCATTGCGGATTCAAGCTCGTTCGCCAATTTGCCGTCGGGCTCTGATGATTACAATGGACGATAGAAACGCGTCAGTACACGTGACTGGCGGTTTCTTTGCAATGTTATTCGAATGGTTGAATAAAACAGAGTGTTTTGTTTACCTCAAACTTGCAAACGTGATATAGGAAATATAGAATAGGTCCATTTGAGTGTCAATAAAGAAAAGGTGGGAATATTTCTTGCTTTAAAGAATTGTGATCTCATAAATATAATCTTTTTAGTACTTAGATAAGTAGGATAATTTGTTTGAAAAATACGCAATCTAGTCAAATGCTCGCTTGTATGCATTTTTATGTGAAGTTTGACGATAGAATTGCCGCTATAACTGAAAATCGACTACCAAGATTTTAGCTGAAAACTTCTGGAGCTGCGAAATGAAATTTAATTCTAACTTATTCCTTTTATTTAATAGCTAAATCATTTAGAGAATTTGCACAATGCAATACCATAAGCTAGAGTGAGCACAGTTGCTAAAGCGGAGAAAATTTTATGAAAAAAACAAATCACGCATTTGAAATCATGTATAACACCGGATCATGCGAAGTTGACTTTTAATATTTTTGAAGATAAACGTCACAGTACGTCGACAATAAGAGAGATTTAGTCTGCTTCAGTTAAAAAGTTGTGACGGAGGAAGCGTCAATGGCTCTATGCAGGGCTGGCGTGAACACAGGAGAGTGCTCTCGCAAAAGCGCAAGAGTTCACACGAAGAAGAATCAACAGAACACAAGAGGCAGTCGAGGATCCTCAGGAATTAATAATACTTAAATAATTATCTATTTAATTTATTTTATTAAAATGTCGCACTTTATGCAAGAAATAAAATTCCAATAATGTGATTGCAAAAAGAGTTATTCCTCAAACTAAATATTTTTTCTATTTCTGGTTTGGAGGAGCTAGTTTGTAATAAAGCGGATCAAATGAATACTTTCACCAAAAATTAGGAGACATGAAGTCTCGACAAAATAAAACTACCATTGTCAACATTGAATGGTTCACTACAATGGGCACATTTCAAATTGGAAAGCACAATACTGGTGTCGCATATTCCCAGGGTCACGATTTTCAAGAATTGGATGCAATCTAGTATGAAGTTTGATGAAATACATAAAATGTTAAATTTTTACACTCGCGAACATTCTTCCATTAATATATTCATTCCACTGTTTTCGTGAATAGTGACTGGTTACGAATGATTTTTAATCCAAGAGAGATTTGTATTCGATGACAAAATACCCATGAAATATTTGTTACATTTATGCATCATAAGAATAACGCAGACAAAGGCATGCACAAGCATACGTACATATAGCCACAATAGCATAAGTGAATCCAGTGATGCTGAATTCGCTTTGGCACCTTTCATTTCAAATAAGCGTTGTCCCAGAATTATTTTTTCACATCATATTACACTCCTAAATGTCGCCACATTCTGACAGATCTCATACCTATTTTGTCGGAGATTTTTATAATCCTATTTGTCCGTATACTGTTCTATGGAAAGTAGAGGTTATTGATCAAATCTATAAGAGAATGAGAAAGTTAAAATGATTATGCGTATAGAAAAAAGAAGCAGATCCAAAATTTAAACTAAAGGTGTTATTTCGTTGGCTATTCAGTCGGGCCGAAGTGATACTGGAAGAGGAAAGACTAACCAAAATAGGGCAGTCTGGCTCAGCGGTTAGAGCAACAGATTCCATAGCATACGAGCCCAGGTTCGATTCCTGTACGCGGCCAATTTGGGACAGTACGTGATGAGTTTCTAAGAAGGGCAGAACCGGTCTACTGGGAGAATTACCTTTTCTACACTATACATTACTTAGTCTATACGGATAAATGTATGTACATAATGGATCAGATGTTTAAACCAAGATCCTTGATTAAAGTAATTGTTATCACCGCCAGCGCAACCAATGTTCGTTTAATTATATAAATGTTCATTTCAATACCACGTCTTCTTGTATCGTGGTATCCGTTCTATAATGACAGAATTGGGATGGTTTGTAGGAGATTCAGGTCTAAAGAAATGCCATATAGGCTACACCCAAAAGGAAAGTCTAAACAAAAAGCAATATTCGGTATATAACTGCAAATTATGTATAGTGTGCGGAAGGGTAACTCAGTAGTTATAACGCAAGATTCCGAGACAGACCAGTTTCCTTCCTTGTCCTCCAGAAATTCTTGACAGTACGTGATAAGTTTGAGTAAGGATGAAATCGGTCTACTGGATGAATTGTATTTATTACACTATACAATTCAGCTTATAATGACAAATGTATATATATATAATGGGATTGGTGTTTATATCAAGATCGCAACCTTGATTTTAGTAACTGTTATGACCGCACGTGCAACCAATAGCCGTTTAATTATATAAATGTTTATTTTGCTACCACGTCTCCTTGTATCGTGGTCTCTTCTACAATGACAAATTGTGGTGGGTTAGTTGGAACTTCAGGTCTAAAAAAATGTCATATAGGCTCAACCTAGCAGGAAAGGCTAATCATAAAACATTTGTATAGTGTGTTGCATAGTGGCTCAGCAGGTGGAGCACCAGACAGAGACAGACGTGCCCAGGTTCGAGTCCAGTCCGAGACAAATTCTGGACAATACGTGATGAGTGTCCAAAAAGGACGAAACTGGTCTACCGGATGAAGTGCGTTTTCTACACTATACAATTCTTAGTTTATACTGACTAATGAGGCGTAATACCGGCTTCTACTAAAGAGTCGCCAGTAAGCTGAAAACAAATGTGCATATGAGATTATCCATTTAGTTTAAACTGAACTGAGAATTGCGAGAATAGTAAACTTCGCTTTATAATTTTTTATGATATACATCCTGGGTTTTCATTTGATTATGTGGGTGGCAACTATTGTGACTCAGTGTTACTTCTATTTCTTGTTTTGAGTAGTTATTAAATGTATACGCGGATGTCTTTGCGTGTCTTTCTCGCTGTATTGCAAATTGATGTCTGATTTGTGGTCATTCGTGTATTGATGGATTGAGAGTTAACCAACTTTTCGCATTTTTGATTGTTACGTGTACGAATTTTACTTTCCCGAGTGTTCTATTTCGCTTCGCCATTTTCCTCATTTTTTCTGTCCACTTCATAACAGCGCAGTGTGTGCGGATTGCAGTGTTGAATTCTCATATTGTGCAACAGTTTTCTCCTTCAGTTTGTTGCCAATTCGATCGAATGTTTTTTTAGTCTGGTCAAGGGGGTGTTTGCCTTTGCCTGGATGCTAGTAAATTGCTATTGTGTTTTAGTGATTTGATGAAAATTTTGAATGTTTAGTCCAGGTGCTTGGTTTTTGTATAAATGGCTTTAAAAGTAGATAATTTTCTGATTTTTCTTTGTGCAGAATTGAGAAATTGGCCAAATTGACTGGGCACCCTGTTTCCAATATATGATCAGAAGTAGCAGATTTTCCTGACGGCGCCAAGTCGTTTTAATTAATTTCTGCGGTAAATGTTGCTGGAATCTGTTGACCAATTTCTTCTTCGTACGTCCAATATATATGCTACCGCACATATATAAGAATTTGGAATAGGAAATTGTTTATTGGCATCCAACCTCACGATTTTCCGTATGCGAAATGTGATATTAACTGTTATAATGGGGAAGTTCTTCTTATTTATTCTGTTTAACAGCTGTGCAATTATTGAGGCCGGTACATCGCCTTAAAATATTGAGGAAAACATATTTGACGGTATCCTCTGTAGTGCCAGTGTGACGCGATCTGATGCTAACATCAATGGACCGCCCCGGGTAGTTGTTAATTAGCAAAATTTTCCTCAGGTAGCCAGGTTCTTCCTCGATTTTGTGTTCAGAGCAGATCCTCCGGATTCTATTTGCTAGGTTGTTAAATAAGTTTCTTTTATGAGATTTTGGCACATTGCTGTTGTAGTGAATGTATTGCCCGGTGAAAGCGGATTTTCTCATGTATGTTCAATGTCATTATATATATATATATATATATATATATATATATATATATATAATTTATTCTTAACAAACTGTTATATATTTAATTGAATGATTCATTATTATCCATAAATGTGAAATCGACCAAAATCGTATGTGGACCTGCTGGAGTAAAAGGGGTTATGTAGAACTTTTTGTTTTATATTTTGGTGAAATTTAGCATATCTTGATATTAATTGTGTTTTTACCACATGCCAATTCCGCAACCGTAGTTTTGCTACCAAGTAGCGACTAGGCAATAATATTGTTGATAACCTTTACACGCTAGGTAAATATTACATATATATGGTTTTGTTTTCGTTCAAGTTGACATTTGTTTATCTTTTAGATCATACTTAAACTAATCTGTTCCTAGGCGCGCTAAACCTAACAGACAATTACATGTATACTAGCTCTTCGCAACAGACAGCATCTAGCACATCTCTAACATTGAATTCTATTAAATAAATAAGGCAATTGAAAGTGATAAAAATATCAAGTAAGCGGACGATACCTTGAAAGTATAACTAGTGAGACAAATTAAGCACAATCCCTACAGAACATTCAACTAAACAATAATTGATGGCATGAGTGGTGGTTAAAAAAATCTTTTAATCAAGTTTCGTAGCTTGAAGTAGACACCAATCAAATTATATTTAACCAGTCGTCAAAAAGCACATCAAACCTACCACCAGTAGCACGCAATGGCACGCTTCGACTTTCCCTGATCATCATCAGAGTATGACGGCACACTGACTAGCGATGATCAAACCACATTGAATACATATGGAAAGAACAATTAGATATGTTGCTCTCATCTCTAGTAGTCTCGCATACATTGTACTTGACTGAAAATGTCGGCTGCACAATTTCTATGCAGACCTGAACAGTAACTGCCTGCAGCTTTCGCCACAAAAAAAACATGCAGGCTTGACAATTAAACAATTATTGATTACGCGGTAGGTGGTAACAATGCTTTAAATCAAGTTTGAGGGCTTGAAGTTCACACTAATCAAATTGTATATAACCAGTCGTCGAAAAAGTAGCAAAACTACTACCAGTAGCAGACGCTGACGCGCTTAGACCTTCCATGATCATCAGATTACGACAGAATAGTGACTAACGAGACAAAAATCGCTTTGCATACATATATGCAAAAAAAGTTAAGATACGCGTCTCTCACCTCTCGATAGTCTCGCGTACATTGTACTTAACTGGAAATATCGGCTGCACAATTTCTACACAGTCAAACATTAAATTATTGGAGCTTTAGCCAGAAAAAATATGTAGGCATGGCAATTAAACAACAGTTGATTGCGCGAGTGATGGTAACAATTCTTTTAATCAAGTTTGCGAGTTTGAAGTAAACACCAATCCCATTGTATTTAACCAGTCGTCGAACAACATAGCAAAACTACCGCCGGTCGCACGCACTGACGCGTTTCGAACTTCCATGATCATCATCAGAGTACGACGGCAAACTGACTAGCGAGGATCAAACCGCATTACATATATATGGAAAGCAAAATTAGATATGCGGCTCTCACCTCTAGTAGTCTCGCATACATTTCACTTGACTGAAAATGTCAGCTGCACACTTTCTATGCAGCCACGAACAGTAATTGATTGCGCGCGTGATGATAACAATTCTTTACAACATGTCAGCCGACATTTCCAGCCAAGTACAATTTATGCCAGACCAAAAGAAGTGTGAGCCTCATATCTAATTTGCCGTCGTACTCTGATGTTGTGCGACTAGTTAAAGACAATGGGATTGGTGTTTACTTCCAGCTCGCAAAATTTATTTAAAGAATAGTTGCCACCACCCGCGCAATCGATTATCGTTTAATTGTATTTCTTACATATTTTCTTGTGGCGCAAGCTGCAATCAGTTAATGTTCGTGAGAGCATAGATATTGTGCATTCGACATTTCCAGTCATGTGAAATGTATGCGAGACTACTAGAGATGAGAAACGCATGTCTAATTTTGCTTTAAATAAATAAATATATATAAATAAATATATATATATATATATATATATATATATGCAATGCGATTTGTGTCTGGCTAGTCAGTTTGCCGTCGAACTCTGATGGTGATCATGAAAGTTCGAAACGCGTCAGTGCGTGCGACGGCGGTAGTTTTGCTATGTTGTTCGACGACTGGTTAAATACAATGAGATTGATGTTTACTTCAAGCTCGCAAACTTGATTTTTTAAATGTTGAATTCATTACACTCAATGCCATGTGTCTCATCAATTCCACATTGTCTTAAACCTATATTTCAGTTTAAAAATGATAATAGCGTAAGATAGTGATTTTTATTAAATCTCTCCTGAAGCAGAATATATCAATTTCAATACGTCAAGTCAAATTCAACTTCTATAGCTGTCCAGCCAAAACCCTAGTGTAACTCGTCGGTGTAGCGTCTAGACTTATTTTTAACAATCGTGAACTCACCGACGTCGAACTAATGTGACCATACCATTCAACCATAATGAAGACGATACAGTTTCTTGGAAGAGCACTGTGATCTCGACATCTGCCAGAACAACTCAATTTACAAGTAATCAAACGAGCAACAAATTAAACACGATCATACTCTTTTCACATTAATTCGAAAACTTTATTCATCACAACTGTTTATACCTCATAAAGATACAATGTCTCTTCAGCCAAAACTAAGATTTTTCCATGCTATCACATATAAACGAAGACCGCATAAAATTGTTATCTCGTAAACGTGGAGCAACCGTAATACGCAGTAAGAAGTCTCAATTGATTCTCCTCCTCATCATCGTCATCATCATCATCACCAGCAGCAGCAGCATGCACAGCAACACAAACGCCATTAGTAACTAATGTGTCACTGCCGTATAACCATACACTGATGAGCAAAAAACAAGAAATTTAAAATAAAGAAAAAAAAATTTTGGTACACAAACCATTAAAGATTTATGAGATAATAACTAGTTACCATAACACAGATAAAGGGGATAAAATAAGGCTCTTCTCAACACCAATACGACCAAGTCATCATTAAAGCAAAGCAACCTCAGCAATACAGCTTCTTGCGTTTTTCACTGTATAACGTCATAAACAAAAGAAAAACTTGCAGACCAATCTGCACAAATAAGAAAACAAAGTTAAAATGATTCTACTAGGAATCAGCAACAAGATGGCCACTGAGCTCCACTCGATGCCATATCAATAGGGTTTCCAACCAAGAACAATGACACGCACGTGGACCACATCCTGACAGTTGACCCTATACTACCCAATTGATATATACTTGACATTAACTGTTTCTTCCATGGCGAAAACTGTCCACTTGGTTTATTACGCAAATCTAGCGCTGAGTGAGAGAGCAGTGCTCTACTGGGCAATTGAATTGAGAGCATAAGCAAAATGTGACCGAGCCAACGTAGTTGATGGAGCCTTATTTTTTTCTAACGAGGAGCACTTTCTGGTCGATCAAAAAATACTTCTACGGATGTCAGCGTTGGTTATTCGTTGTAGGTAAAATAAATGTGCTATGCTTCTCATACAACGGTGGTCGAATGTCTATAAGCGTCTAAAATCCTTACCTCTAAGGGACCAAGCCTTACTAGTGTATATTAAATTTGCACGTACAGATGCATTGTAAGCACGACCTTTAAGGCATAGTGGAACACACGCGTTTCTCCATAGATGGCGAAAGCTAATCTATCATTCATGATTCTCAGACTCAACTCGCCTAATGTATTGCATGCGTTATTGATAGAGATGCCAAGTTAGGTAAACCTGTCAACTGATATGATTTGAATGATTGGTGCACAGTGCGAGCTTCATATGTTGACTCTCCACGATTTGCGTTCGCGGGTTGTTGCTTTGCACTATCAGTTTCGCAAAGATCCGATTGATCCCTATATCCGTGTGCGCATCGATTTTGTCGTCGTTTTGGTTGGATGCGGATTCGTCTCTCTCTGCTGAAGGCTTCAGTATCTTTCATACTAACCACTGAAAACGAGGTATGATTTAATCTTCGTTGACTGGCCACGTTTCGATTCTTCCTTTCCAGAATCATCATCAGGCCTCTAATATTGAAATAAGAGTTAAGGCATATATTTTCGGCTTGAGCTAGGTCATAAACCGTCTTCTCTGCGAACAAATACGTGGAGTCACAATGGTTAATATCACAAACTGACTCCGCGACCAATAAAGCGTCACGTTTCCAAAATAGAATTCAAAATCAATTCGTATCCGTTCAGTATGTACATTCTCATAGAAAACGCCTTAATTAAATAATCTGTCATTAATCCGCTTATTTTGGGAACTACACGCTTATAACCGTATGCTGAGCAGAAATCACATTTAGATTACTTTTAATCAAGGTTGCGGTCTTGATATAAACACTTGACCCATTATGTACATAAATTTGTCAATATAAACTAAGTATTGTAAGTGTAGAAAAGGCAATTCATCCAGTATGTAATTAAAAAAATTGGTTGCGCAGGAGGTAGCAGCAATTACTTTTAATCAAGATTGCGATCTTGATATAAATACATAACCCATTATGTCCATACGTTTGTCATTATAAACGAAGTACTGTATAGTGTGGAAAAGGAAATTCATCCAGTAGACCGGTTCCGACCTTATCGGGAACACATCACGTGCTGTCCAGAATTTGCCTCGGAAATGGCTATGAGAAACGTGCATATCAAACATTTCCCGGTGCCTGCAGTAAATTAAGTGAGCGTCATTCATTCCGTAGTATGCCACACAGAGCTACACGCTTTGAAAAAGTCACGACGAACACCGTATAGCAATAGCCATCTTTCAGACCGAGAACACCAAGGGTTTTATCTATGGTTGGAATGATCTAAACAGAAGGTCCTCGCTAAAGAGCACGTATAATGATGCAGTAGTCAGCACAATGATGGAAGCAGCCTTCGAGCCTCAGAAGTGAACATAATATAATAAATACTTTTATTTTTATTTTACTAAATTGATTCGCTTTATACGATTAAAATCCTATAAATAATTGATAATAATAAAGCATTTTTATTACGTTAGACAAGATGGCTTCTGGCTGATTGACTGCACAAAATAACATCTTGACTTCAGATATAGGGATAATTAAGTCTCGGCTGGATGACACACTAAATATAAATTCTGTTGGTGTCCGCATAAACGACCCAACCAATATAGGTGAAGTCAACAATGACGACCGCGCCAGGATTCGCTCCAACAACCATGGTTTATGGAGGACATATTAGACTGTCAGGTGAACCCGTAATCCCAGGATCCCCTGAGTGCTGTACCATAGTGGATATTCAGGAGCGCCTCAGGTCAAGCCAATGGCACTGCAGATACAATGATTGTCCGTATGGTTTCGAATAGATGGACGAAGAGCACAATACAGCTGTCCCTAATAACGCCGATGGGCCACGAGCTATCGAACGTGATCGTTTAATTATGGTGCCAAGGGAGGATTCCTGAGGGGGGAAGATGTACCAAAAGCCACGTTTGAGACCGTGAACGCACAGAGTCCCACCTAGGGTTGACATGAATTCAACAGAAATTACTTGCAAAATCACACGTATTACGAATCTGACAGCACAATGATGAAAGCAGCCTTCGAGCTGCGGAAGTGAACATAAAATAATATTTTTGTTGTACTAAATAGATGCATTTTATACGAGCGAAATTCTATAAATAATTGCTTAAGAATAAAGCTTTTGTGTTAAGTTAAACAAGATCGCTTCTGACGGATTTGAAAATGAACACCTCGGCTGGAAGACACTATTAACCTTACTAAAATTTCTAACAGATGCGCAGAAACATTAAGTAAGCATCATTTACTCCATTAAACTTACAACGGGTAAAACGCAGCAAGGACTAAAGACGACGGATGACAACAAACCAAGCCACAACTAATAAAGCATCGCGATATATACGCTCTATAGGAGTCGTAAAGTCCATCCCCTCCTCAACGTGGTACGACGGTGTCAACCATGTCTCGATGGCCGATCGTACATGGGCTAACGGGGCTATGGCGGTGGTGTCAACAGGGCGTGGTGGATTTCCGACCGGCAATCGGATCTCCTATAAAATACCACATGAGCCCGACGACGGTACCATGATTCGGCGTGTGTTCCCCGCCACAAAAGGGTTCAACAGCCACAGGATTACATGGACTCCTGGACAGTACCCCGTACTTCCGAATGGCGAATGAGCTCTCAACAGCCAACGGCAACCATGCAACTTACTGCTGCCTTGCAGACTGCGCTTGGATGTGCAAAGGCTAAAGGTGCGTCCTCGATCAAAAAGCCGAGTGGTGAGGGGACACCACTTGTACCAAATTCCCAAGAAACTCCATGAAATCAATGGAGCCGGCTTATCCTCCAAAAGGAGTCAGCCGCAGTAAAGTAAGTAGTCTATAGGAGTCATAGACGCTCCCGCCGTTTACCCACACTTGATTGAAATTCTTCACATTAACACTCAAAGCACTGGGCAGAAATAACACTGTTTCAAAAATCATTCAGCGTACATTGAGAAGCTTTGTTTTGATTAGATGGTCGGATTCCTCGAGTTAGTCATTTAGCGCTACACGATGACACCAAGCCGCAGCACCTGCCGAGTGTTAACCTTACGGACCGTCAACAAAGCGCACCAACCACTGTCATCACTCATTAAAATACCGGAGTTCCAATCTCTTCTCAGCCATACTTGTACAAACTGTTATTAAATCAGCGCAAGCACAAACTGGATTCAAACAGGTCGGCATTCAATATATCAAACCAGACCAGTAGATAGTACGCACAACACAGCCCCCAGAGCCAATCCTTTTCCGAAGGCATGGACCTAGTTTGCCGACTTCCCTTACATCCAATAATTTGCTAACGCTGTTTCCTCTGTTACTATCATAATTTTTAAGACACGATTTTAGTAATTGTCACATCTTGCGCAGTCAATTCACAAGCATATTTTCGTGCGGCGAAACCTGAATGCATACAAATTGTGCAACGGATATTTGCATTCAAATACAATGTTTAATCAGTTTGCTGTCGTGTTCTGGTGACGACAACTGGAGATCAAAACGTATCATAAAATTACACTGATAGTGGTTATTTCATACCGTAAGACTGGTTAAGAAAATGTGATTGTTACCTTTCTCAAGTTCACCACCATCGTAATAACTAAATCATTTCTTTTATAACTTAAGTGTGTAGCAAAAGTAAAGACAAAATTGTGACCGCGTAGAAATGTGCAGCCAACATTTCCAATCAGTACAATGTATGCGCGAGTACTAAGAGTGACTCGCAGATCCAATATTGAAAACAATATATTTTTTAATGCGTTCATCGTTAGTGAATTTCACATTAAGCGCTGTTTATAACCACGGGAGGTCGAATCATGCCGGTACTGGCAGTAGTTTAGCAACACCAATCGAAAAGTAAAAAATTAGGATTAGAGTAAATTGAAAGATAGCCAAATTCATTCAAATAACTATCAACATCTGCGCAGTCAATGATAGCTTATTTGTGCAATTCAAAAACTGCGTAACAAATTTGAACAAATGTTAGTTTGTACACCAAGTATGCGCAGTCCGCATTTCCAGTCAGATACAATAACCCCGAGACTTGAGTTTGTGAAAGCCAGAAATCAAATATTCAATCTCAAAAACAAATTTTACATTCGCAAGCTTTATGCAAATAATTATCACCACTTTTACATTCAATAATTTATTATTTGTTCAACTTCAATGTAAATACTGAAAGATGTACGGATGACGCAACTGGATAAAAAATGTGTTGATCATGTTGCCTGCAAAATGAATATGTCATAATTTATATTTGGATTTTGGTTTTATTCTCGTTCGCCAGCTTCCTGTCGTGCTCTGCAAATGACCATTGTAGGTCAATATACGTTAGTACGATGGATTGAATGTTGTTTGGCTATATTGCGCAACTAATTAAAAAGCGATATTTATGTTTATCTCAAACTAGCAAAATTGAATATAATAATTATCACCACAAGAGTCAATTCTTGTTTAATACAATTTAACAATAATTGTTTGCGCGGGTGGTGGTAAAAATTCTTTAAATCAAGTTTGCGAGCTTGAAGTAAACACCAATCCCATTGTTTTTAACCAGTCGCGTTGCGGCTGGCGGTAGTTTTGCGTTGTTCGATCAACGTTAAATAGATTGGTGTTTACTGGGCTCGCAAACTTGATTTAAAGAATTATTAATTAATTAATTATTAATAATTAAAGTTTTTAGCCCCAATAAGTGAGGAAGAGGAAAAGTCTTGCTTGTAACTGCACAGAATATGTTTGGCCGATATCTCCCGTCAAGTACAATTTATGCAAAGCTACAAAGTGTTAGCGCTATAAATCTAATATTCTACCTGACATCTATAATTCGATCTTACACTCAGTAAACAGCCAGTCATCGTGCCCTGACAATGACCATTAGAAATCCAAACACGTCAGTATGGGAGATTGACTGCTGTTTTACTGTGCTGTTCAACTACTAAAAAACGGTTAGTGACTACCTAAATGTCGCAAACTTGATTTAAAGAAATTACATCATCCGCACGAAGAATTATTGCTTGTTACACTGTGCCTCCGCTAATTTAGTATGTAAAAGATAAATTTGTTATATTCAACGTTGTCTCTCTATTCTACAAAATAACTCACGGTCAACCATACAATGGGTGAATAAGTACATTACTAAGAATTCGCTTTTTAATTACAAGTAATTTTATATAGGCTTAAACAATTGCTCCATGTTAACAGGCCACTCATTCGTAGAAGCCGGCACTAAATGCCAAACAACTTTATAGTTGATTAAATTATGTCTTTACTGTAAGCCTTTATCCAAAATTACAAGACCATATATGCAGTGGTTTCGGAATGCAATGCCGGCTCCCATTGCTGTGTAGCCAGTACGCATAAAACGCGCCCACCAATAAGATAGAACCTTTTATATAATTAAACGAACATTGGTTGCGCGGGTGGTGATAACAATTATTATAATCAAGGTTGCGGTCTTGATATAAATACCTGACCCATTAATTACTTACATATGTCAGTATACACTAAGAATTGTAAAGTGTAGAAAAGGCAATTTATCCAGTAGACCGGCTTCGTCCTTATTGGGAACTCATCATGTACTGGCCAGATAGAACCTTATGTTAAGGCTGATTTGGGCCATACTTGCTGTTCACATAAAAACCGTCTTTTTACTAAGCGCAGTACTCTTACAAAATAAAGACAGATTATAAATTCAAATATTAAGTTATGGCTTCTATATTGTAAACACAACAACGAATAAAACAAACGGTAAAGTTCTACATCAATTCAAAGTACAAATTGAGAATACATTCATATGTCCACTCTTTTATTTTTGACCAGACCGATTATCTTAATCAGCACAATCACTGAAAATTTGTGTATAAAAAAATTTGAAGCACACAATGGTAAAGTTGGAGCGGGTGTTGAGAAAAATTCAAGCGAAGATATTACCCTTTTAGAAAAGACCTCACCAAAGGAACATTTCAGTGTAACAAATATTTAAAAAAAAACAGTTTAAACATCAAAGTACATTAAAAAATATTAATGTAGATTAGAAAACGATGGTTTAGCTAAAAATTTTAATTTCATTGCTGTCGTGATCTGTTTAATCAACTATCACGAAATGGCCTCGATGGATATCCCCGGACATAAATTTATAAAGTTTTATACTAAAAAACCGTAGTTCTGCTCAAAATTTCAAATTTATGCATTTTTATTTTAATTTGCCTCTTAAAACAAACAAAATTTAAATACTGTAGCCTGTCAGTACAAACAACGTGCATACAACCATAACACATCGATTATATTTATACATACACAACCAAATTTATGCACACATACAATCAACAAAAAATAAAAGCTTAAGCAATACATACATACATATATAAGACGTATATAGAAAGAGATATATATATATATATATATATATATATATATATATATAATAATATACATGTACTGTAGCAACATTTGTAAAGGTCGCCTGGACATTTTGACGAAGAATCCTTTGCAACATTAGAAATCCTAGGTTACATAAACGTTCGGCAGTAGATGTTATCTAGCACGAGGTCCGGATGACATAAGTTAGAACATTTTCGTGGTAATCAAGAAATTTTTTTTTAATATTTAATAATTTTAAAATTACTGAATGTGAAAAACATATTCTTTTATTTATAAGTGTATGCTCAATGCAGCCTCAATAATATGTGTAATATCATTTACAAGTTTTTTCTTAATTGGTTACTCATCAGAAACCGCTTCTAGGCATCAAAAAATTAAGACAGTTGGCCGATCTAATAGTCTTTATTTATGCGCTTTAGAACAGAAGCAGAGATAAATTAATTTCAAATACTTATTAATGCAACTTTACAA
This sequence comes from Eudiplozoon nipponicum, assembly GCA_029291075.1. NCBI lineage: Eukaryota > Metazoa > Platyhelminthes > Monogenea > Mazocraeidea > Diplozoidae > Eudiplozoon > Eudiplozoon nipponicum. The sequence goes on along the minus strand of JAQBSW010002531.1, from coordinate 10,788 downwards.
CAAACTAATTATATATTATATGAACTAAACCTTTAAAGAGTATCCATATAATGATTTTGGAGGTTTCATACTTTACAGAGCTACAAACCATATGTACAAATCAACGCAACTAATGAGGCCTCATTTTCTTGTCTAAAAAGAGCATTTACAAACAGATAACATATGTGAGCTAGTCATCTCAAACATTGATAAATACCTCTAAATATCTAATATATCCAATGCTGAAATGGACAATTAAGAAACTAATTTTCATTTATAAAATTCAAAGATATGTGTAGATAGTAAATGAACACTAGGTCGCCTCTTTCTAATATATTGTCTTATATTCTGAACCATCTTCATTAACCTGCTTGTCATTATAGAGTAGCAACACTGAAACGCCATCTGCATAGCCAAGATTGTCATAAAATCTCACAAACTGCAACATCAACTGTTACTTCAAGTCTCCAGCGATGGAACAGTATAGCTACTAGTAAAAGTTGTCGTAGTTATAGCGGCAATATTGGTAGGAATGGTAGTAGTATTAGTATTAGTAGTAGTAGTAGTAGTAGATGTAGGTGTTCAAAATAGTTACGAAAATCTAGATTAATAAAATGATTCGAACACAAAGCGGAATTTTGTTTTTTTTAAATGTTGGCTTTGTAGAAATCAAGAATGTAGATAGGCCGTAAAGAAAGAGTAGGCAAATCCCGTTCGAATTTGACGAAGGAACCAATATTCAATAGCCTCATTTTGTTTCAAATATAGCAGACTTCTTTCTGAACCACTGTCTGCCTCGTAAATTATAGTGCGTGCATTAACTACGTCTGATAATAGATACAGATTATCATTTTAAACACTGTTGAATAAGATTATAATTATGAAAAGCCTATTTGATTCATTGATGCTAATGCAATTGATAGGTAATAGAGAAATGTTTGGTTTTAATTTTAAATGTCATGTTGACGTCGATTATGATAATATAGATGTTGAAAATTGAAAAGGATGTGCCCTAACTAGAATTCGCAGTACTTTTACTTTCCGCTTGTCTATAGACGGACTGATCGCCATCCATCTGGACAGTGTTGAGAGCAGCTTGCATAAATTTGTAGAATTCTTCCACACTTATCACGCCATCACCGTCAAAGTCCAATTGCGTAAGCATCAGCTCAGCCTCTTCCTCGCTTGTAGGAATACCCAACAACGTGGTGCGACGCAATGCGAATTCAGGCGCACTTATGTGACCGTCGCCGTTAACATCGAAAATACTGCACAAAAATGCGAAAAAAGTATGTAAACCCGTAATTAATGCTGATAAGGGCAAAACATAAATACAGCAATTTAAGGCACTCCCACCGAGAATTCCATAAGATGTTATAACCACGTAGTTGAATTATACATACATCGACAAAAAACACTTAAAAGCCATCAATTTGTTTTAATCCATAGAAATTTTCAGGCTTACAAGCGGAAACTATTTAAGACACCCTGCATCGTCATCCTTATCATCATGCACAGCCATTCAAAGGCCAAAAGTGACTAATGTTTCACTGTCATATAAACGTAATAATTCGTATTTCTCATGGTTATATGTGGACTGTAAAACAACACTAAGTAGCTCATTCCTAGTGAGAATGTTTTATATTCAGAGTTTTCATTCTACAATCACTCTGCAAATGATAGCCAGAACCTTACTGAGTTTAATTTCTTATGGAAATCATTAAGCTTCATTTAAAGAAACGAGTTCGGTTTAGCTAGAGCTTAATAAGTGACGGAAGAAAGGCAAGCGCGCCAGACGCGAACGGCAGGTTTCGAAGGTTGAAGGAAACTTTTGTCAGTGGCGTCCAGGCAGATAGTTCGTGTCGGTGGGATATCTAAGAAAAGGAAACGTTCAAATACGAAATCTATCCACCCCGTAGATGAGCAATCTATTGTACTTTCACAGCCCACAAACCTCTCTCTGACAATAACGATCTTTTATATGCCATAAATACGATGGACGTTGATCAAATAAATGTGCCTAATGTCGTGTTGGCAAATATCGAATATGTAAACCACCCCTGATAAGACCTAGGTAAGTTCTAACGTCAACATATTTAATGTGCACAAATGAAAATAATTGTTGGCAGGACGTTAAACGAATTTGAAAATGATATTTATATTGTATATCGGGAACAAAAATCCATAATCCTACGAGTAATACAGAATATTGTTCAACATACTTATCAACGCGTTATCAATTTTGAACCGCTGGTACCCGAGAATTTTCTGAAGCTCTACAATGTTTTAGTATTCCCTATAGCTCGTGCTAAAGATTTTTTTAAATTTGAATGGATCCCTGTAAATAGCTGACTTTGTACGGCATGTTTAGGCACATCTACTAAAATCAATGGCTAACGTGAATGCTCATGTTGTGCGCTTAAGCGAATCTGAATTTCATTAAGACATCCAATAAACCTTAAGATCAACGTGATACGATAACTAATAATCGATTAAATCAGTAAACATGTATAAGGCCGTCCCACTATAGCTATTTTTCTGGATCTTAAATATGTATGTGACTCAGTCGACGGCAATGTTCTATTGTATATACTTCAAGTTTATATATATATATATATATATATATATATATATAACCATACTACTTAAGCAAAAAGAAAGCAGTTCACCTAAACATCCCATTTAAAGGGGGATGCAGTATCCCGAATGGCACAAAAGAAAGTTGAAGTGGCATCAACACGCACATTTAATGCAGCAAAACTACGAGTGTTATTTAGGGTAACACACTTGCCTTTACCAGCAATCAGAGAGAAACAGCCGTTAATTTCGATATCAAATATTATTTACCAATATACATGCGCAAGTTGTCGATCAACTTACGTAGGCCGATCGACCAGACGGTTAATTACTCAAATGAGAGAACATTGTAACTTAAACGCCTGTTTTAAATCAAATGGTGAATACACGTCTGCAATTGCGCAACACATCGTTTCAACATCGCAGGTATGTTCTCCAGACGTAGCATTCAAAATAATTACTAAATGCAATAACAAAAGGGAGCTAACCACATACGAAGCCTTATGGATAAACAAATTGCAACCGGATTTATGCAAGCTGAAGAAGCAGGTTCAGGCATTGAGCTTGAACTGGACGTGACGCACGCAATTGATTGGTTTCCGTTTCTTCACACTCTCTCTATGTTCACATATTTCTATCTTCTTTTGCTGTCCAATTTATATTTAAAGATATGTTCATTAGTAGATACTTGAGGAGATAATGAGAACGAAATGTTTCTAGTATCTGATAAAATTTGTTTTTTTTGCACATAGGAAGGGCACAATAAATTTTATTAAAGTTCGCATTTCAAAAGAATATAATTATAAATTATACGCACTCCCTACACAAATCCATGAGAATGCCTTAAAGGTCTGTTCACACCATTTCAATTTACGCTGGTAAGACTTGATAAATCAAGGCGCTTACAGGCATTCGACCGACGCTGTTTGAGAAGCAAAGTACACTTGCGTTACCAACAGCGAATAATCAACGCTAACATCCATGGACGTATTTTAATATTAACTAACATATACTCCACGTTAAAATACAAATAAGCCTCCATCAGCTGCGTTGGTTCGGTCACGTTTTCCATATGCTCTAAATCTCTTTGTCCAGTAGAGCATTATTCACTCACCTAGAGCCAGATTGGCGTAAGAATTAAACTGAACAGATTTCGCCATGACAGAAACAATTAAAGTCGACCACATCAAAATTGGGTAGTATGGGATCAATCATCCGCCCGGATGGGTCCACATACTCATCATAGTTCTGTTTGAAACCCTGCACGATATGGCAACGAATCGAGCTAAGTGGTGATCTTGTTGCAGATTTATAGTAAGATCTGCCTAGTAAATTTCTTTTATTAGTTGGGGAGATTTAGCTGAGGTTTGGTAGTGCTTCTGATGGTATACAGCGGATGCGGAAATTATTCTATATTACCGATGTCACCTTGTCTTAAAGCTGACTTGGTCATAATAATGTTGTTTAGAGGTTTTGTTTATGTGTTAGTATTATTATTTATTATTTTATGTGTTAGTATTATTATTCGACAAACCACCACGAATATATTTAGTTCCGTCTTTTTCATAATAATGTTGTATAGAGATTTAGTTTCCCTCACTTTTGTGTGTTAACTAGATATATATGCTCAAAGTAATTAGATCCTACCTCTCATTAATCAGTCTCATAATAAGTGAGTCTAAATAAGTATTTATGTTATTATTTCAATATTTTTAATTTTCTCATGGTCATATGCAGTAAAACACTAGCTAATAATGACCTGTGTATTGCTGTGCAAAATAAAATTATCTAAGTAACGAGGATTCTTGAATAGCCAAAATGTAATGATTTGTGCCAAATGACGTCCTCCAGCTTCCAGACAGCAGTAGGCTTAAAACACATTTCCTGCTAGGCTAAATAGGAATAAGACTGAAATATATGTAAATTTGCAGTGGAGATCCTCGAAAGTTTGTGACAAAATTATGACTAGCAAAGATCAAACCACATAGCATGTATAGGGAAAGGCAAATATCTAATTTTGTTTTCCATATATATGCAATGCGGTTTGATCCTCGCTAGTCAGTTTGACGTGTTACTCTGATGATGATCATTGAATGTTTAAACGCGTCAGTGTGTGCTACTGACTGTAGTTTTGTTGTTGCTCGACGACTACTTAAATACAATGGGATTGATGATCACTTCAACCTCGCATACTTGATTTAAAGAATTGTTACCACCCCCCGCTGAATCAATCATTGTTTAATTGTAATTCCTATATATACATATATATTTGTGGCGAAAGCTGTAAACATTTAATGTTCGTGACTGCATAGAAATTGTGCAGCCGACATTTCCAGTCAAGTATCATGGGACGAATCCGCACCGAGCCAAAACGAAGACAAAATCGGTGCGAATTTGGAAATTGGGATCAATTGGATCTTTACGAACCTGATAGTGCAAAGCAACAGCTCGCGAAAGCAAATCGTGGAGAATCAACATATGAAGCTCACACTGCGCACCAATCATACAATCTATTGCATTCCATTTGTTTAGAAACGTTATAAAAAATGGAAATTGTGCTCGCATAAGACCAATTATTCCGGCAAATTCCGATACATTTAAAATAAAGCTGACCACTAAACTGTGAAAATAGTCTATTAAAAATGTAAAATTGTACCTGCATTGTGCATAATGGACATAAATTTCACCCAAAGTGAATTCGAATTTTCACCATAAAGACCAGTTAACTTTGATTTTCGAATACCATTACAATTTTTAAGAAAGGACGATTTACCGCGTTTGCTTACATCAATCTATGGCATATTCTTATTAACTTTACCAGAAAATTTGAGTGCAAATCTACAACGGAAAATGAAAAATCCGAGTGGTCATAGATGTTGGAAGATCCCACGGGGTGCAACGCATTGCACTACTTTTGTAGTCTGTGACGATTACGTCTAATCTACGAACCGCGCAGCTATCCAACATTCGTTCACAATTATCCTTACATTTTGAGCTTAACGTGTACCTTCCGCCTAAACGAAATTCTGTGTTATTTAAGCGCTCAACCTGAGCATCATGTCACTCATACCAAATACCATATCTATATAGCAAAGAGCTTAGGTAGGAGTAAAAGCGTCCTTGTCGTCGTCTATGCTGGAATCTGTGAAAGCTTATACAGAAGCAACTAAAAGGCAACGTTGATTTTAGTAGACTTATTAAAGCGTGCTGCATAAAGACCGCTGCTTACAGTGATCCATTCGGTTAAACAGGCTTCACCTAGTGAGCAAAAGATAACACCATCGCCCCATAGTCCGGCTTTAGAAAACTCTGAGACCAGAGGTTCGATGTTAATAAAGCGTAGTCAAGGATGATGCACACCTATCAGTAATGCCGACATGATTCTATATTCTGGTCTTAAATATGCAATATTTGATTTCTAATTTATCAGTGTGTGCGAGAGCCTCGTGTTGCCTAAATTGTTTCATTTTTTGCATATTAAATTCACTGACGTTAAAATCTAACCTAGGTTTAATGAATGGTAGTTTACTTGAACTATTTTCGATATTTCTTTAAATCAAGTTTGCGAGCTTGAAGTAAAGACCAATCCAATTGCATTTAACCAGTCGTCGAACAAAATAAAATTACCGCCGGTCACACGCACTGTCGCGTTGCGACCTTTAATGATCATCATCAGGGTACGACGGCAAAGTGACTAGCGAGGATCAAACAGCAATATATATATATATATATATATATATATATATATATATATATATATTGTTCAACGACTGGTTAAATGCAATTTCTTTACTTCAAGAAAAGAATTATCACCACCCGCGCAATCAAGGATTGTATAGTTTCATTTTCGATATTTGACAACCGAACATTTTGTAATTAATACTGTCAGCATCCATTATTATTATTAGAAAGAAATAATTTGGAGCTATATTAACGAGCAGACCAGTTCTATCTGGTCGATCTACTATGCTATATATGTCTAATATGGTTAACTTATATCTATTACCTGCATACTCATAGTGCACGCGGGCCGATTAAAGAAACTCAGGCAAATAGCCGGAACCACATGGGCGGACCAGCAATCTCATAATCGAGCTACAGCGTACTCTTGAATAAAAAATACAATGGAAATACAGGATTAACTCTGATATATAAGGAGAGTTCTTCTGAAACACTATTTTTTACCATTTCATGATGGAACTCGTAATAGAACAAACCGACTTCATTAGTTAACCCATGAATGGCCACCTAGTTCTGCGTTCTGATTTGAATTAATTGCTGTATGGGCACATCCTGGATAGCTGAGATTTCTAAATTGAAATCCTTTTTAATTGACAGCAGGACAATAGATTTTCAATCGTACAAAGGCAAAATTCCTGTTCCAATTACTGGTCATTGTGCAAGAATGTATTAGGTGTTGTGAACCTATTAACAAATTAGTTCAGTTGTGACCAGAAGGATGTACTGGAGTAACAGGTGTTCATAAATTGTTGTAATTCTCAATTTCGGTGAACTTTAGCATAAATTGATATCCATCAGGTTGGTATCATGTACCTTTTCGGTACAATAATGTTGGTATCGATTACTAACACAATAGCCACAGTGTTAGTATCCTTTACAGACTCGGTATATATATTATATAGTGTGAGTTAGCGTTGAAGACGCATTGTCGTTGACTTTATATGATGTTACCTTCACTATTGTAGGTTTACACATTCGTCTAGGAGATTGTACCGTCCTATTATTCCACATTCTTCAACAAAATATATAGTGGTTAAAGGGCGTAATACCGGCTCCTACTGATGAGTCGCCAGTAAGCACGTAACGAATTTGCATGAGATTATACTTTCCGTTCATGCTGCCTTTGGTTTATCCTTCTGGTCACAACTGAAATAATTTGCTACTAGGTTCGCAACACCTAATACATACTTGCATATATATTAGTTCTTCGCAACAAACAGTATTTTACCGATCATTATACCGGGAATTATTGCAGAAGCCGCACCACATCAGCATTCATATTAATTTTTGAAATGTTGTTGCGGTGTGTACCATTGGTTTTCTTCAATGCCGCGTTTTGCGTACGCGGGTAATAGTTGTACACGGGCAGTTACACAAAGATCCGATTCTTCACACTTTCCGATTTTGTTTTGTCTTTGATCGGGTTGAATTCTTCTTTTTTCAACTGAAAATGTGGTTCTATCACATCTTTGTTTACTGGCGACGTTTCGGTGCCTACTTTCCAGCACCATCCTCAGGCAACACAACACAGTACAAACTTCACGATAACAGATTTAAGCTTAAATCTGTTATCGTGAAGTTTGTACTGTGTTGTGTTGCCTGAGGATGGTGCTGGAAAGTAGGCACCGAAACGTCGCCAGTAAACAAAGATGTGATAGAACCACGTTTTCAGTTGAAAAAAGAAGAATTCAACCCGATCAAAGACAAAACAAAATCGGAAAGTGTGAAGAATCGGATCTTTGTGTAACTGCCCGTGTCCAGCATTCATATTGACGATAAAAATGTGGGGCGACTACACAGAAAATTAGAGCCAATCGAATCAACTTTAAAAATACTGGCATTAATACAGGTAAAATCAATGGGACAGCGTAACAGTCTGAGCAAGCGATAACACGTAGCTAGTTCGCAGAGATTTTGTATAACAACCCCTTACATTTCGTGTATAACCGAATCAAAAGCGGACGAAAAGTCTTAAAGTCTAGCAATATTGCAAGCTAGCACAAATTTTCTAACGACAGCGCAACCGAGTAAATAAACTTGATCTACACATCAAATTCCTTGTTGAAATCGATCATCGATTAGCATCGTTCGTTTCTCTTTATCTTCATGAATTTTACGTAAGATAAATAAAATAAATATATCTGATGCAAAACAGAGAAAACTGAAACAAAGGTATTTGTAAAGACTGCTACCATCCCCGTTTGTTGTTTATAGACACAGCGGCACACTTCCATTAAGATTGGGCGGATTCCATATCCAAAATCAAGAAAATAAGCTCTTGCCAGAATTTCTAAGCATCTGTTTCTGTTAAATTTTGCAATTTAAAATGAAAATCACTAATTCCTGTGACTCTGTAGTCACTCATGAAACTATGGATATCAATAATTTTATCCATAGATCCATTATGGATCACGAAACAAGACTGAAGGATACGTCATTGCTACTTAAACTTACTGCGATATTTTGATGCTTAAAGAGTTGTGCTTCCGAAGCAGGAGGCGCTCGAAATCCCTTGATAGAATGATTACTGCAAATACATCGGATCTGTGCATAGTATAGAGAAATAAATATGCTTTTCGAAGCTGTTGTAGCCAACACCAAATTCTATGCGAATTTCGCAGACTAGGATGGAATGCGTTGTTTTACAACAGTAATCGCGTGTGGAAGGGTATTAGTATTAAAAGATATATAATACCAGATCGCAGATCATTTCGCTGAGAAACGTCGAATTAGCTTAAGTTTCGGACTTTAGACGTGTAAACGCTTATTGATATACAATCGGTTGTATTCATAGGTAGCCTATGAAAATCACAGGAGATGCTTAAATCATACAGCATATTTACATCCGATCTTAGCGCATAGAATACGGGCACTAGTCATAAATTAATAAGATACTCACGAAATAAATCAACGAATTCAAAGAGCCCATACAAAGTGCTAAGCAAAGCCCGATAAAAAGTTGACTGGAAGTCCACCTTGCGTGTAAGTTTAGGGAAAAGACGATAATAATCTCATAATTATCATTGAAGTTCGTGAATGCGAGCATTAGACACTTATGAACCTCCAATTGAAAAAAATATATAGTGCAGCCATAACTCATCAACGAGTACGCGATAGCATTTGTCATTATATGGCACGGTATATAAACCTCACATTCAGCAGGTTCCAATTCTAAACGCATCAATATGAGCATACGTTCACTTATATACAGTAGATAAGACGACCATTTTTATACTACGGGATAGATTGCGGCAATAAATCATTATGATCAGTTATTTTAGCTGTAAGAATACTGTTGACCATTCTGTTGGAATCCATGGTTTAAATTTACCACCATAAGTTGTTTGGAACCATTCATGTGATGCTTGGATTTCAATGATCAGTTTAATTCAAAAATTGAAACTTGTCTACACGTCTAGGGGACTTACTGGTATTGCATTCAATCTTTACTTTTGTCAAAATGTAAAATAGTTATCCACTCGCACAAAGCCTAGACACATTATCAAAATCTTTAAAAAAATTTCATATTGCGTTTAGCATACCTCTAGAGAAAGCTATAAAATTATTGTGTAATTTAAGAATAAAAAGTAGAAATTTTAAAGGTTGTTGTTATAGACTGTACTACTTTGTTAATGCGATGAAATTGATTAAGTATATCAATACAAATTTATAGCATATATCAAGATTGAAATTAAAAATTTCTTCATGACAAAATGAGTTTAAGAATTTGATAGAACAACTTACCTAAAAAGAATATTTAATTCTTCAAGTGAATTACGACTAAATATTGTCTTCCCAATTATATCGATAAACATGGGAAAGTCTAGTTCATCCACGTCTTTTGATAACAAATGTTTTATAGCATTCTAGGTTAGTTGACCATGAAGAATACCATAGCAATTTCGCGAGTAATGGCTAATCCACAGGCTGCACAACTTATTTCGAGATCTTCAAAACTGATATAACCATCATTATCCTTATCCATACAATCAAAGGCTATTTTTAACTCTTCGATAAGCGCTTCAGGGAACCCATCAATTTTCACTCGACCTAAAAGCATTTCAAAATGCCCTCAAAGACAATAAATAATTTCAGCAATGCAAAATAAGTGTTGCAACGACGCAGATTAATTGCCGACATATTGCGTAAATTAAATTCAATTTTATTTACATTGCACCAATGAGAAAAAAGTGAAACTTGCCGTTAACCAATAGTGTGCAAGTAAACATATATTACCATTGTAACGACACAAATCAATCGCCGACATATAAGGCGTGTAACGACACAAATCAATCGGTGACATATTGCGTAAATAAAATTCAAATCTATTTACGTTGCACCAATGAGAAAAAAGCAAATTGCCGTTTAACCACGTTTAACCACGTTTAACCAATAGTGTGCAAGTAGACATATTAGTTAAGACCTCCACGGCGCGCGCGGTTTGAAATGGCTCTAATTTTGTCGCATCTTGAGAAAATCGTTTCAGAACTT